>VZTT01022480.1:114867-141251 GCA_013400855.1 Buphagus erythrorhynchus
AAATCTTGCTCCCAGGCTATTTGTTTTTTGCTTTTTAAGTATTCATTTCCTAATAATTCATACCATTTTCCTGAGGGTTTTTTTTTAATCTTTATTCAACAGTGGTATCTGATGTTTGTGTTGATATTTTTATGTAACCATGTATTATACCTATAATGTCTCACTTTCTAGTAGTAATAGCCAAGCTGGGGCAATAATTAGATTTGTTTGCAAAGTTAGGATTGTGTTTTCATGTGTCATTTTACATTTGTTTACATAAAAGTGATTTCCTCTGGTATTTTTGTACTTAGTCACTCAATCTCCTGAGGCTTTTCTGTGGTTCATTCTCAGGCCTCATGATACTGAATAACCGCATCAGCAGCACACCATGTCTCCTTCTGAGTCACACCTTTTTGTGGTCATTTCGGATATTATGAACATTTTGGATCAGAACACCATGCAGTTTGTGGCAGTTGGCATTTACTCCTGTTTTTTTTGAACAACTGTAATAGCACAAGAGGTTTTGCTGCTAGACCTTGTCAGTGTAATTTTAAAAAATCTTGTCAAATGTCTTTTTGAATCTGTATAAACTATGTTAAATTTTTCTCCCTTTCTGTAGACTTCTTGGTTACTTCAGAGATAGATCTGTGAGGCAATTGCAGTAGCTTTCCTAAAGTATATTAAATTCTATATTTATTCTGTATTTCTGGTGTCAATCAGTTGCAGAAAACAGATGATTGCATCTACTAAGTATAGATAGAGCTACATTGAGTGATATGAATGGAAATGGACACCTGAAACCATGCAGAACAAAAGATATTTCTGGAATATATAATTTACTTGGTTTATTTGCACTNAAGAAGTATTGCTGACTGAAGTTATATTTTACCGTCAAAAATTTCCCAAGTACTTATGCAGAGGCAACTACCCATTAGTAAAGAGATATTATTACTTTTTTCCTACTCCATTGCAATGAGGATGTAGAATATATAAAGTGATACTACAGAANTTGAGTGATATGAATGGAAATGGACACCTGAAACCATGCAGAACAAAAGATATTTCTGGAATATATAATTTACTTGGTTTATTTGCACTGCTTTAATGATCTTCTGATAGAGTAAGTAGCAATGTATGCATTGCACATCTACCATTCATAATTTCCTCAGTCAAGAAATATTGCTGACTGAAGTTATATTTTACCGTCAAAAATTTCCCAAGTACTTATGCAGAGGCAACTACCCATTAGTAAAGAGATATTATTACTTTTTTCCTACTCCATTGCAATGAGGATGTAGAATATATAAAGCGATACTACAAAAAGTCTGTTTTGATCAAGCATTAGTTTGTTCTGTGGTGTGAATAAGAAAGTAAGTCCTGTCATGACTGGAAAAGAATTAGGGAAAGGGGATACTGACAGACTCATTGTATTTAAATACTAAAACTACAGTCTTCATTATGATCAATTAACTAAAGAAAATGAGATTTTAGGCATTACAGAGCTAGGGCATGGATGACATCTCAGTCCCCAGTGAGTTTCCACAAGCAAATACTTATTCTACAGAAGAAATAGGGTTACTTGATCTCAGGTCTGGACGCTGACCTGCAGAGCCATTGAGCTCAGTCTAAATGTCAAGAACATGAAGAGAAAGGACTACTTAGAGAGAGCTAGCATGCTCACAACCTCTCATATCCTTTCCAGATCCACAGCACTTGAGAAGGTCAGCCATGAAAATGAGTTGTTTCCTCTGAAAGGGAAGGATGCTAAAAAATGTATTAAGTTGCTTTGAGTCCTTTCTGCAGACTTGCACAGATGAATAATTGCTAGATACTATCGGGCTGCTCACATGTGGTATTCAAGAAGGATGTCTCTTGGGTCTTTTTTATCATCAAGTGAAACTCATCAGGTGACATAAACTGAAGTACTAGAAATAGGTAGATGAGACATTGCTCTCTTACTTACTCCATATATCCATGCTGCTGTTTCTGCCTTGTTGGCTCTGAAGTTGGACAAAGTTAGCCCAAGGATGAAAAACATCTGTGTGAAACTGAACCCATGCAAGAATCATGATGTGAGGAAAGCCGTTGTGAAGAGCGCAGTCTACTTTGGAGTTAGTCGTTGCACATCTGTAATTGATCAGCTGAATCTATAATTTAGAAGTCCTTTTGCATTCCTTGATTGTGCTAAGTTTGGACATAGCATTACTCATGAGTAATGCTTTCTATAAGCTTTGATTGGCTAGAAGACCCCATCCCATGCTGGCAGACGATGACATGTTACTCAGTTATTCATGCTTCACTTGCTTCCTGGCTGGACTACAAGAGTCTGATGTGTTTGGTCACCAGGCTTTCAGCACTTAGAACAATTCACCTACAATAAAAAGCCCTCATCCATTCTGTTTACTTTGAGTGTATCATCAGACCTGTCCTCAGCTGTCTACAATCTCTCCCCACAAGAAGATGGTTCTTCTCATCGCAGTGGGGTTTTTCCACAATGGCCAAAAAGTGTCTAGGGCTTGGTGTTGACAACTGCATTCATCTGTCCATGCAGACCATTCCCGTTGCTCCCTACCTCCACCTCAGTAGGGGTAAATGCTGTCATAAAAGTTGTCTGTCTAGGAGACAGAATGTTCTTGGAGATCACTCTGAGACAATGAAATTAATATCCTGGGATATTAGGACAGTCACAAACCTGACCTTCCATTCAAAGCTCAAGGCATATTTATTTGACTTCTAGCAAAAACAGTGAGGCAACATAATTGTTTATAATCAAACCAACTCTACCAAATAGACGAGACTTCACTGCCCAAGCATCTTCCCTTGGGAAGAAGAGGAGAGAACAAACTGCATGCAGCAAGCAGGAAGTCATGCTGCTTAATGTATTTTGGAATGACTTTCCAATGCCATGCTAGTGAGGTATAAAGAATTCTTGCAAAACTGAGCAGAAAGTTGCTCACAGCCTAGTTCTCGTGCCATAAGATTTTTGTTCTTTTGGTGCAACCTTGATACCTGCTTTTCTGGGCAACATGTAAATGGCATTGAGGAAGTAAGCACACCCTTTTCTTCAAATGCATTTGGTTCTGCTACTTGAACATTTGCAATACTGCCATGGGACATGACATGCAAAGTTGGCATTTTTCTCTTATTTAAGTTTTAGTGATTGAGGCCCAGATCCTGAGTTCTCTGTGCTCGGCCCCAGACTTCTAACCCCCTGAACTCCACCTTTTGCTCCCTCTGCCAGCTGCCAATATTTTTGTTAAGCTTACAGCTTTCCTATCCATGATGAGGGCCCTTAGGCCAACTTAACAAACACATAAACACACAAGCTAAAAAAAGGGATTATTATACTGATAGGAAAGTGCAAAACCAAATACTAATAGAGCAATAAAACCAGATGAAGTAGTGCCCATGTATTTGTGTACTGCCTTTATGAGAATTCATCTTGCTTTGTCTTTGACTCTTGAGAATTCAGCAGAAACCTAAAAATACTTAACACTTCAATTGTAAGACATTTTAGTGACAAATAGATTTATATGCACTCAAAAGAAATACTTGCAGTAGAACCAGCATCTTGGAAATCCTGTGAAAGAGATTCATGTCAAAGTTTCATGGAACACATGAGAGTAAATTAATTTCCATGTCTCATTTTCCACAATATATAAGTAAGTATGAACTTTATCTCTACAGGGACACTTTTTTTAGATGTCATAGGTAATTTTGACCACTGCAGATTGTGCCGAGCAAACACCAGTTATAAATGACACCATATTTTTTCTAAAAAAATATATATATTTAAGTCTAACCACTGTTAATTGAAGCTTATTTTTGTTTAGACTCCTCGTAAATTGCAGAGCCACCACTGAATCTTTTTTATACTTTGTATGTTCTTGTCCTTTCTCAGCAGGTCTCATTATGAAGCCTGCAGTTGCCTAATGTGCTTGGAGCTACTATCCCCTACTGACCCAATCCACTGTGTTTGCATGCTGTCTTGGCTTCCCAGCCTCTTCAGGTATGGGAGAAAGTTTGGGATGGAGAAGCTGAGAGGCTTTAGCAAAAGGCAGGTACAGGTGATAGGGTGTCTGCTGCCCTTCACAGAGGTAAGATTTTTCTTTCAGAAGGACCATTTTCTCCAGATATCCACTGCTACTGTTTTCAGAGATCAATCAAATACCGAGAAATTGCAAATATATTTCAGAAGTAATCTGAGACTCTGGTTCTTTATTCTGGGGTGAACTGTATATTGCATTGGAATTGTGGTCAGTTACTTTTATGCATCCAGAACACTCTGTGAGAGGAATTATCATTCTCTGGATTTAAATATGAATTCAGTGTGTGTGTTATTTGACTGTGTACTTAAACTTGTACATATCTGTGCACAATCATATGGAATTTGTAGCTGAATGCCGTAATGCAAGGAATTCTTTTTGTGATTTATTTGTACCACACTGTAATTCAAGAAATTACAAGTAATTAGGAAAAAAACCCACATTTTTAGAACACTCATTCAAAATAAAAAAAATATGGCTAAAGCCGGGAAACTTCAAGGCAATAATTTATTTCTGAGGACTTATTTTTTTTTTAATTAGTTTTACACTTAAATCTATTGAGAAGACTAGTCTTTAGAGAGGAAAGAAATTAGACCTGCTCCATAATAGCATATTCCTCTTTTAAAAAATAAAATTAATTCCTCATTTAATTATAATCTTGTTTACATTCAAATATTTTCATGGCCTATTGTTTGAAGGCAGTAATCTAACACTCTTCACAGCCCCATATGTAATCAAATTGAAGGTTAGAAATTGCAAACAACAAATTCCCAGCTATTTACTGATGAATAAAGCACAGTTTACAGAGTTTACAACAGATATTAACGAAAAATAACCTCATGTGAAAGTACTAACTTTCCTGCTTTACCTGCAGTGTAAATATATATTAAAATAACTTCTTTTATTTTAGCGCTTTACAAGAAAGAGATGATTGTCCAGCTAGATTTATTGTGAAACTCAATGTGCTATGTGCTTTTTAAATAATGAACAGAACTGTATGTGTGAAAGAATAAAGAACAATTTTTACAGCACCTTTTTGTTTAAACAGATATTAAAAATAACATCCTGAAAAATCTTCAGTGTCATATAGAAAATATGACCTAAACAAAGATTAAACATAAGTAATTTATTAATTCTGCAAGTGACTAAAGAAGAAGCTTTATTCACTGGTAGCAATATTTTAAAGCTGTCTAGTTTCAGTCTTTCCTTTTCTGATCAATGATGTTATTTAGGCAGTTGAAAATCCCAAAGTAATTAAAAAGAAATATTATTGTTTTCCTTGTTGCAAAAGTGAGCTGGCAAACACAGACTTCCTCTTAGCCCAAGATACTGTAAAAGTCACCTTCTTCTTTCTCATCCCCAGTAAATCAATCTAAAATTAATGTGATTAAGTCATGGTCCATGGTATTTATTTCTCTGGGGTTTTTTATTACTGTTGTATTTGCAAAGTTGCTCAAGAGGCAACAGAAGTAGAAGAACCAATATGGCCAAGAACAAAGGGTAAATGCAGTAATAGAAATTGCTAAAATGCTGGAATTTACGATCTTCAGAGTAATTTTCTTTCATAATTTCTTTTTCATTACATGAGCCTTCAACAAACTGAGTAATTTCACTTAAGTGAAAGATTGTGAGGTAAATGAACAATGTAAGCATCAGTTTTGGAGGTGCCAAACCAAGACATTTCTAGTTAGGTCTGAAAATATTGTATGTTGCCCCCACTAATGGTATCTGAAAACCCCTCATTATATTTACAACCCTGCCCCCATTAAATTCACAACATTTATGTTAATATATAGTTATTACAATACTTTGTTTAACTATTACGGAAATATCATCTTGCATTTACATTTCCAACACTGTTCTTCATGACCTGGCTGATCTTCTCAGGCTGCAGATGAAGAAGGACCCTTATTTAAACTGTCCTCTGTAGCTGAGAGAACAGTCAGTAACATAGGCTTCAGAAACTGGGAATTGTTGATTCCTCCTGCAGAGGGCATTTTGCCAGAGCATTCTGCTTTAGACTAATGGAAATTCTCAGACTAAATATATGCGTGCATAGGACTGGAAAAATATATCTGAAGCATGTGTCTCTATAGGAATCCAATTCATCTAAAGCACAAAATTTGAAAACACATTTTCTTTGTGACTCAGATTGAAAATGACCATGAGCATGACAGTCTATTTTATTGCATGGTTTTACCAGGTTTGTAGTAATGGATATTTGCTAATCGATATTTGGCAAAAAGAAGAAAGGGACCATAAAGAGGAAAGACACATCCTTAAGTGCTTAAGTAAGAATGTGCTTGAGTTTTTCCACTTGAACTTTAAGTCTGATCTTTCTGACGGCATACCCTATGTCTAAGTAGAAAATGAAAATGTGCACCTGATAAAATAAGAAATAGGGACTTTAAAAAAGTGTAAAGTTTCACTTTCGGCTTTTCTTATTTTAAAGCAAATTATTTCAGTATCGATTCTCCAGTCTCACAGAGTTACCTCTCAATAAAATCTGTAAGAACAGCTGCAGACATTGTGAGATTTTAACAATGAATAAATAACACTTCTTCCAGAGCCTGGTGAAATTTATAGAACTTTTTCCCACAGTAACTGACTTGTTCAAATGTTTACTAACTCATACTATGTATAAATATTCAGGGTTCTGTTCCTGTAAATGCATGCCTAATCGGGGCCAGCTGAAGGTGACTGCAGTTTCCTGCAGTGGTATGGATCCTTTTCTGGGAAGGCAGACCTAATTTGCACACTCACATGGACAAAGTGAGCTCGAAATCTCCATGGTACTTCAGACTACTTACCTGCCTTCCATCTCCTTTTCTTGGTCTTTTCACTGGCTGCAAGGGGAATACGTGCCAGCAATTCTGGTTACAGTTCTCATCAAGTTCATTAAATAGAATGTGTTAAAAGCTGAAGCTCATGGCTGATGAGCTGTACTGCTGGGACAAACCTTATCAACATTTCTTGGGATATCATCTGTCTAGGTAACTAAAAAGGATGCCAGCGTTTCTGGGAAAGTAATTTTTCCTTTCTTGTGCTCTGTTACACTTCAGGAGCTATAACATTGTGAAATACTTGTGCTTTCTAATGGAAACTGAAGGAAAAGCATGAAGAATTGCAATGTTATTTGATGGGGTGTTCAAACCAATTCTAGACTTGATGGGGAGAAAGTATTTATTTTTCAAAACTGAAGCATATTGGGACCATACAAAGATTTAATCACAAATGTGTGTAGCCGTGCAGTGGGTGTCTGTCTGTGCCTCAGAGAGATACTGATTATCTGCATGGTCACTCTGGTTTGTTTACAGCAGTAAAACATATCCACATGATGTGCAGGCCTTGCAGAGCCAGCAAGTGAGAGAGCTTGTGGATTTTACAGAGCTTTTACACTGTTTGTCTGCACAAGTTTCTTTGTTTGTTTCTGAGGATAATTGCTGAATACCTGTTCTCCACAGGAAACTTCATCTTCTTCATGAGAAGGAGGACTAGGTCTTCCTGAATGCCAGACCTGTACAACAGGGACATCACTCTTTTTTGACACTGCTCTTCATCCTGGGTGTCCTCATGTTAACTGCAAGTGAAAAACCTCCATTAAGGACATCTCAGCCATGTAATGCCAAAGGAAATCTTCATTGGAATGTGAATGAGGGCAACTGTCTCCTGCAGTAACCTGCAAGTACATGACTTTTCATTGTAAATTAGACCAGAGACTTATTTGCTTCTTTATCAGGGCCTGGAGGACACTCTTGCTATTCCACACTCATAACTGTATCTTCACTACTCTTAGCCTACCCCATATATAGGGAGCTATGACTCTCCATCCCCAACTCTTTGGCATTTTTCAGTGTTCATCCTTCTCTTTCCCCATAAACATTGGGCAACATCATTGGCTTCTGTTATTTCATGTTACCAAGGGTTTCCAAATTCGGCTCTGTCTCACCTCTCGTCTTTTGGATCCAGCAGTTTTCTGCATATCTCTTTTTAAATAGCTCGCTGTACTTCCATAAAAATTTGCTGCATGAATTTCACTCTTATGCCCTGTCTTTTCTAGTTTCCAGGATTTCAATTATTAAGGGATTATAAATGCTCTTGTCAAAAACCACAAAGAAGTGTCCCGGCATATGAATGACTACAAGATGTTTTAGAAGGTGTATATGGATTTTCTCATACACAGTTTTCTAAAGAAAAAGCAAAAAATTACTTGCAGTTCAAAACCATGGCAATTTCTCTTAACTTCTAAATGTTCACTTCAAAATATTTCTTTCAATATACAGATATTGTTATTTGGAAGAGGGCAGTCCTGTGTGTGCAAAGCTGATACAGCACGGTGCAGTCAGGCAAGATCAGCTGGATTTAGGGTCTTGTGCTTTTATAACAGTGTTATGTGAGCCTGCTTCCTTCATGTTTCTTTCTTTCTCACAATTCTATTGTGTCACTGAAAGGCGAACTTCTCATCTGGGGGCTTGTGAAGGCCGGGGATTGAAGAAGGGAGTGAAAACAGACTGACCCCCTCAGTCTTCTCCCGTGGTGAATGCTCTCGCCTTAAATCACACACCCCAGTGTGAGCGGGAAATATAAATCGCCTGGAAAAACGTAAAGAATTAAGCACAAGTACCCTTCTGCCTTTCAAATTTTGTCGACAGCATTCGAGGAGCAAGTGAAGAGTGTGTGAAATTGCCTCTTAGAGACGCAGGACGGAGCTGCCGATGCTCCTCCCTCGCCGGCGGGTTCCCATCGGGGCGGCGACTCTTCCCAAGGCATCCCTCTCACGGGAGAAGAGAGCCCTCTTCTTCCTCCAGGGAATCCGTGCTGCCGCCGAGGGCTAGGCACTTAAATTATATGTTCGGGGGAAAAAAAAAAAAAATTGCCAGCAGCAGCAGGAACGGGAGGAGGGAGCAGGTTTAGGGCAGGTTTATTTTCGTGCAGGACTGTGGTCTCTCCTACCCTCCGTAATTTCGGGAGCAGCTGATGAGCTGAAGGACAATCCAGCGAGAACTGTACTGTATGGGAGAGAAACCAGGGACAAGAGGAAATTGGAAGAGGGTCACAGATTGTACCAGCAGAGGTTTAGACTGGAGATTAAGAAAAAAAATCTCCTCTGAATCAGTAGTCAAGCAATGGATCAGGCATCCCAGAGAAGTGGCGGAATCACTATCCCTGGAGGTATTTAAAGACATGTACATGTGGCCCCTGGGGACATGGTTTAGTGGTGGACTTGGCAGTGCTGGGTTAACAGCTAGACTCAATGATTTTATAGGTCTTTTCCAACATAAAGGAATCTATGTGTGTGTGATGAATCTCTGAAGTTTAGTGTACCTGTTNAGTGTGTGTGATGAATGCCATTGGGCCAGGGTGTTCTCTGAAGTTTAGTGTACCTGTTGGTACATAAAGCTTAGCTACGTTTATGCCCAAGTGCCAGCCTCACAGGGACCATGACACCTTTCCCCCTTGTTCATGTCCCTCTCTTTCAGACTTATAATGGGTCATTGTGGTTCCTCTTTTCTCCTGTGTTCTGGCCATATTGCAGTTCACCATCCCCACAGAGTCATGCCTTCCATGAACTAATCTGGAAATGTTGACCAGTTTTCATTTGAGGAAAAAATGAAACTGAGGTTTGCCTTAGTTTAGCTGGTAGCTAGCTATTACATCTGCTCTAGGGATGCTTGGGACACAAAGGTGCCAAATTAAGAAGGGAGTGAAATAATTAATTCAAGTGTCCTTAATATTGTCAGATGATTTTGCTGCTTTGTCCTCTACTCCAGATTAATAACAAATACATGAAATAAGCACAGCCTGTAGCACAGTTTTCTCTGGGGTTTCCCAAACAGCCCAGCTCCACTCTGGAAATCAACTCTCCACTCTTTCTAGTTGTCCTTCCGTGTTAAGCCTTGTTTACCTATACAAGGGCCTTAATTTCCTGGTTTATAGCAGCTTAGTTTGCATAGGTGAAAACCAGCATTTCTAATTAACATAAAATCTTAAAAGGCACCCTGGAAATTTGCATGATAATAAAGAGATGAAAACAAAAAATCAGAGCTTGAACTCAGTCTTCATGTCTACATCACTGCATTTCAGGACATGGTTTCCTTTCTGAAACTGTGAATAAGAAAGGGCAGGCAAACCTTTTAGCCACGACCACATTCACCAAAGCTTCTTTAGAAATGGGAAGTACTCATTCCTAACCTAAGCAGCATTTTTGAGGAAAATATCCTCTAAAGTGCAAAAACCTTTCACTCCACATTGATTTCCATGGGGAATGAGTGGTGTGAGCCAGATTTTACCAGAAGAAGATTTTTACCTAAAATACCAGTTTGAACACCTATTGCTAATTCAATAGCCGTAAGGAAGACATCTGGTGTTTCAATTGCCTGCTGCACTCGACTCAGAATCCATTGTTTACAGCTTGCCCAATCAGTACAAGTTTATTAATTATAAGTAATTGCTAATCTATCAAGTGAAGAAAGAAGGAATAATCCAACATATCAACGGCATGGTGATGTTTTGGCATTACATGTAGTTATAGTATATATGTTATTTTTAATATGTTTAAACTTGGATATAAATTAGCTATATCCTTCCTGTCTGTTTTGTGATGCACATTAAATGTTCAAATATTTGATCTGATATCACTAAAAATATAGGTTGAAATTCCTTTACCCCATTTTTAAACAATTAAGTGGACATCTCAGAATAGGAAATCCATCCAAACTTCCTCATCTGCTGGTGGAAATAAATTGCTGTTCTCAGAAAGCAATCAGGCAGTGAAATGAGTAGTTTGGGTCTGCCAATTCACCTCCAGATAACTAAAATTAAATTAGACAGATCACTTATTTACTGCTGCAGGATCATTCAGGTGAGCAAATACATTTTAGTTTAAATAAGCAAGTGCTGCACAGTTCAATCTTCAGTTTAAAGTGTGCTGCAATTCTATGTAATGTGCGTTGAATTCTAACTAGCACCATCAGGAATATTCATTCTGCTGTTTAGGCTTTGGAGGGACCTTACAGGATAATTGGTGATTAAAAGGAAGACATTCATGTGTAAGCAAAGCAAATGCCATTATGTTATTAAAAAGTGAAAATTAGGAAATATTCAAATAGATTTAATTAGCATTGTTTATTCTGTGACTTTTCTGTGAGGAAAAATAGGACATCTAGAAAAATGCTGTAAGTAAGTTTGAAATTTATTAATCAAATCTGTTTCACAATGATTGGTTAAAAAAAAAAGATCAACTCCCTCTGTATTTTTAGTTCAGTCAGAGAATTTTACTGGCAGGGAAGACAACTTTTCTGCCTTTCTAAATATTGTGAAGCAGTATTTTTCAGAGAAATTGTCCCTGCTTCCAAGCACTAGCCTGCCTGTTTGTGCTAAGAATGGTGGCAGCCAACTTTGGACACACTTTTCCTTTTTCTGAGTTATCTACTCTTTCCTTGGTTCCTTTTATCAAGATGGGAAAAGTTAAGCTGTGGACCAGTAGTCAGCTAGGCATTTATCAGACTTGGAACAGTTTTTGTATTAATGGAAATGTGTATTACTAGTGAAATAGCCATTTTTTAACAGAGTATTTCTGCCGAACATTACATTGTTTGGAGACACATTTTTATCCAGTACCTTTCTGATACATGGTTCTCAAAATGACTGCAAACGTCTGGTTTTTTCCCCCACATTTGTGTGGAAGCAGGAGGTTGCTGGTATCACAGATGTAATTTGTTCTGCCAATATCTATTCAGGATAAATCCCCTTTCTGCCAAATTGTTGTCTCTTTCTACCAAAACTGTGACTCATGTCAATAATTCCTTGCTGTCCTTTGCTTAAAAGCATATTCTAGGGAAGCAAATAAAAATGTTCTCCCATACCTGAGAGTTTGCACACTGATTTGGCAAAGACGCTAAAAATATTTTTCCATTTAGTTTTCTATTTTGTTGTTTTTCATTGGTCTTGTTGTGATATACGGTTTTGGGAGAAGTGTTTAGTTCTTTCTGGCTATGACAGGCTGGAATAAATATATCTGGAGATAAGTACTCCCTATAAGAAAGTGTTTGAAGTTTTTGTCTCTTGCAAATGGGCATCATTTACAAGCCGTGAGAGTTGAAATTTTTTTTTTTTAAATTATTTTTTATTTTTTTTTTATTTTTGCAATCAGTGGACTACTGTTTGGCTGTTAGATTTTAGCAACACCTAGGTGCCAGACAGCAAAGCTGATGAGAAGTATGGTAGAAGAGCCAAGTGAAGGCCGATCATGCTGGGTCTTTGTGCTGTAGCTCTGGTGAGCACCACAAGCAGAGCTTTACCCTTGTTGAGCCACCCAGGTAGAAGGCAGCAGCAAGGTTGGAGGTCTGTGGGAACCTCACACTGTCCTGGATCCTAGACATACCCTGAAACCAAAGTATACCAGGCACTGCTGCTCATACACATTTGGCTAAACATAAAGGGCAAAACCAGAAGTTTCCTATTCTTTTTTCTTTCTTGGTCACTTTGGAAACTCTGAGTATCAGCCAGAAAAAGGAAAAAAAACTTCAATTTTTACAGCTAATTCTGATCTTTGACTAAAGCAGCTAATATGTTTTATGGGAAAGCTTAAAGTGATGTACTTTCCAAGAATATTTATTGCAGACACTGTTAAAGTGTTTTTTACAACTTCCTTGAATTAGAAAAAGATACAACTTGTTGAATTAGAAAAGATCACAGACCTGTTTGTTTAATCCCTTTCCAAAATGTCACAATTTAATAAATATGATTTTGGAAGATTTACTCCTTTAATGAATAACAACACATAAGCAAGAAATCCTATCCTTCCTCTGTGGTCTTCCTCCTTACTCCTGCAGCCCTGTTAGTAGGCAAGCATTCCTTACACATAATTTTCTCCAGACAACCTAAGTTGCTCTTTTTGCTTTCTCTGTCACAGACCTAGAGCACTAGTGTAGCTCCAACTGTCTCTCCGTTTAAGGCAAACTGCCTTTCATACAATCTGAAGTTCTCATTTTGTATTTTTGGGGAGAGGCTGTGGATGTTGTCTATTTGGACTTCAGCAAGGCCTTTGACACTGTCTCCCACAGCACACTCCTGGAAAAGCTGGCAGCCCATGGCTTGGACAGGAGCACTCTTTGCTGGGTTAAGTCTCTGGCCAGGCCCAGAGAGTGATGGTGAACGGTGCTGCATCCAGCTGGCAGCCAGTCACCAGTGGTGTCCCCCAGGTGTCTGTGCTGGGGCCAGTCCTGTTCAATATTTTATTGATGACATGGATGAGGGTATGGAGTCTTTCATTAGTAAATTTGCAGATGACACTAAGCTGGAAGCATGTGTTGATCTGCTGGAAGGGAGGAGGGCGCTGCAGAGAGACCTGGAACAGTTGGATGGATGGGCAGGATCCAATGAGATGAAGTTTAATAAATTCAAGTGCTGAGTCCTGCATTTTGATCACAATAACTCCCTGCAACGTTATAGGCTGGGGACAGTGTGGCTGGACAGTGCCCAGGCAGAAAGGGACCTCAGGGTACTGTTCAGCCAGCTGAACATGAGCCAGCAGTGTGCCCTGGTGGCCAAGAAGGCCAATGGCCCCTGGCCTGTATCAGGAATAGTGTGGCCAGCAGGAGCAGGGAGGTCATTCTTCCCCTGTACTCAGCACTGGTGAGGTCACACCTTGAGTGCAGTGTCCAGTTCTGTCCCCTCAGTTTAGGAAGGACGTGGAGATGCTTGAGCACGTCCAGAGGAGGCAATGAGGCTGGTGAGGGGCTTGGAACACAAACCCTGTGAGGAACGACTGAGGGTGCTGGGGTTGTTCAGCCTGGAATAAAGGAGACTCAGAGGTGACCTTGTCACTCTCTACAACTCCCTGAAAGGTGGCTGTAATCAGGTGGGGGTTGGTCTCTTTCTCCAGGCAACAACTGACAGAACGAGAGGACACAGTCTTAAGCAGCACTAAGGGAAATATAGGTTGGATATTAGGAAAAAGTTTCTTATGGAAAGAGTGATAAAGTGCTGGAATCATCTGCCTGGGGAGATTGTGGAGTCACCATCCCTGGATGTGTTTAAAAAAAGACTGGATGTGGCACTCAGTGCCATGGTTTAGTTGAGGTGTTATGGCAGGGGTTGGACTCGATGATCTTGGAGGTCTCTTCCAACCTAGTGATTCTGTGTGATTTTGTGATAAGAATGATACAAACGCTTCAAAGAAGATTACCAGTGACTGAACTGTCTCAGAGACAGCTTTAAAGCTACACATGAAAAATACTAAGGATAATTTTCTAACAAGAAAACAAAGAAACCAAAAGCAAAAAGCTGGAAACATAAAAATACTAGGACAAAAAAAGGCTTGTGCACTCAAGAATTAAGCATGTATAACCTCTGTTGCATGCAGTACCACCTAATGTTAAATGCTTCTTTTTCATATTTCCCCAGAAAGATGATGTTTCCTATTAATAGTACAAAAGCAACACAATGCTGCAAGTGTAATATTATCAAATTCTTCTAATGGCAGCCTTCTGCACTTCCCTTTTAGATATTTTATCAGGTTATGTTAAGAAGTACCTGAATGCATCCGTGTTGCAATAGTATTGAAGGAGTTATTTTAAAGGTATTTTGCATGTGGTGGAATACAAACCACTAGAACTAGTTGTTATCATTGTCACTAGATATGATGCCATCTCCAAGATGGAAACGCCTTTCATTTACAGAGCACGCGTGATGAGAATTTATCCCAACAATGCATCAGTTGCTAGTATGTGTGGTTGAAATAATGTAAGTTTTCCATTTTGACATGTGTACCATGATTCTCAAATTATGGAGGTGGTTCCTTATGTAGGAATTCTGTGTGTTGCCTCTGCTGATTTATAAAAAATTTGTTCCTTATATAAAAGAAGTGTCATTTATTTTTCTGATTCTTGCTTTAGTTATTGCAGTGGCTTCTGACTTTTGTGTAAAAGTATGTTTCTTCCTAGGAAAGCAGATAGTAAAAGCGCAAATGGAAGGAAATAATTTTTTAGAAAGTCATTGTAAAACCTTCGCAAAACAGGAAATCAGTTTCCATGAAATTATATATTAAAGAAACACCACCAATTTACCAAGTGGTAAACAGATGTAAGGCAAGCAGAGTCCTATGTAAGATTACATTATATTCTTAAATATTGAAGAGGAACAATTTCCTTCTAATTTCCATTCCTGCATGGTCCCACAGTGTGGTCTCTCATCTCCTGCTTTTGAAGACATGGTTAGAATCATGGGTTTTCTCTTAATTTGTATGGGGACTCTCAGATTTGCCAGATTTTGCCAGTATCAGTCAGGGCACTGATATTCCTTCAGCTTTCAGGGAAATCCAAACTATAGATAATCAAGGGCTTTAGACAACAAATAGACATCAGGTCTAGCCTGCTTTCCTACTTTTAATTTATTTGCTGTCACACTCTAAGTAGCTTTCAGAGATCTTTTCAGGACTATAACACTCTCTGGCTTCTTTTCCTGTTCTGTAGGAGTATCTAATTCTTTATTTCCTGCTACCTCCTAGCATATCATCAGGCAGACAGGCAACACGATGGACTCTTGAGGCCAGCTCTACTCAGCCCATTCAGTTGCAGAAAAGAAAATATCTGTAAGTGAGTAAATGCACTCAAAATGGATATTGGAACTATTAATGCTTCATTTGTTAACTACATTTCTGAGAAAGAGGCTATGGAGGAAGCAACAGAGCAACTGCTAGAATGCCCCTTCCACCAACACAGTGCACTTGATCGATGAGCACTGCGGAAGCGTGGGGTGTATGAAAGCATTGAGCAATGCCTCGTGACTCTATAAATCACTGCTACCTCAGGCACTGCTGCCAGCTGAGATTAGTTAATGAAGTGGAAGGCCACCTGACCTTTTATTTGGCTTCAGCAACAGTTCTGTGCAATGGTAGAAGGCAATTAGAGCTGTGTAATTCTTTTTAAAATTAAACAGTCATTCTTTATTAGCAGTCTGTAGCATCCTGAAGAATCTGAAGTATTGAACAGAGGCTAGTTTTTTTGTATTGACTGCAGAAAGAAACTAGAAAAATCCATAATAGTAATCAATGTAGAATTTTGATCTGTTAATAACTGGGCTCTTTGGATTGATTCAGGTCTTTCTTCCTCATGAAATTATATGAAATATTGAAAATAGTCAGGCAAAATAGAAAGTAGTAGCATTTCTCTAGGTGTAAAAGTAAAGAGATGAAAATACTTTTTCTAGTTTCCATGAAAAATTGTATAAGCATGAAGCCTCCTTTTCCCAGGACAGGTAATTATGAAAGACAGGGACAGTACACTTATGCATAGTTTAGGCAGCTTTCACTATTTGTTGTCTTTCTCAGGGTACAAGTAAGGTCAAAGACAAAGGTAGTAACAGAGAAACAGGGAATTTCTTGACCTCCAGTGTCAAATCTATCCCTCCACAATTGTCCCATAACCTGTGGGAACTGTGAACTAAACATCTTTCAGAGAGAGGCTGAAAAAATACAAGTTACTCATGAAAAAGACTTCAAATATTGCAGGATTTGGAAATATGCTTTTCATTTAAGTTTATAAACTAGCCTCAAATTAGCTTTGAGTATTCTTAAAGTGTCTTCTATCAAAGTCATCTTTCTAAAATAATAGAGAGTGATCAGGCATTTAGAAAGACAGAGGTTTTTATGGGAATATTTTCAAATTTAATGGGGCAATGCCGAATGAGGTGATAAAGCAGAAAGGATATCAGAATTTCTGGGAAAGTCCAGTTGTTTTGATGATTTGCTGCAAGTTGCATCTCAGTGTCTCTGGGCTTTTATTACATGCTTAGGTATATAAATGAAGAACTTGAGCATCTATGAAAAACTGTAATAATGACTTATAGGGAACACATAATGAATTTGGGTGGAAACATTAAACTCTGAAGTAAAAGAAGAACTAAGTGATGTAGAAGAATGAAATTAATGAGAAATCAATGTTGCAGATCATTAACTCTAAGGTCTATTCAAGGATTTAGATTACAAAGTGACCCAGAATAAATCAAATGTTTCTTTCTCAAAATGCTTATAATTTGAATTGATTAATATTCTTCCTGAGATACTCAATATTACAATTTCCTTTATATGAAAAATGTGCTCTGAAGAGCTATGCTGTACCAATGGGCATAAAACAAGAGCAAGAAGCTGACATCACAGATTATCTCACTACTGGTGCAGCAACACAGGCCTTTCTTCATCAGTTTTGCAGAGAAAAAGGAGTGAGAAAAAATGAGAAAATTTAAGATAAACTGTATTCTAGTCGCATTTGCAGCTCCTGTAGTAACAGAATTTCTCCTGTAAAAATGGTTTTGTCATGGAGGAATTACAAATAAGATGAAAACCTCAAAGAAAAACAGGACATATACTCAGGAGCTGTTGATAACTCTGAGATACTTCTTAAGTGGCACGCATATTTCAAAATATGAAGATAATTTTCTATTAAAAAAACAGAAACACCATTCAAATGCATCTTCTGAGCTTTAATAGGAAGGTTTTGGCTTACAGTTTGTGAATTGTATTACTGGATCTCTCACACTTCTTTTCTGTATGAAAAAGAGAAACTACTCCCCCTTAAACACCACCACCAACAACCAACCCCAAACCCTGAAACTATTTTCCTAGTATTTTCAGGGAAAAGAGTGAGTTACTGATTTCTAGGACTGATAAGAAGATCTAAGAGATCACTGTGAGACTTAGAAGGTATAAGCTTTACAAATTCCTTCTTGAGACAAGCAGATTAGCCTGAATAGAATATGGAGCCAAAAGTGCCCTTGGCTGAGGTTGCTGCAATACAGAATAAGGTTTTGCAGGGTGACTGTGCAGAATAGGTGAGATATAGCTTAGAAAATAAGGTACTATTTCCTTTACATTGCTCTTAACCTACTCATGTCCTCCCTATATGGTTGGTGAACTTACAACTGCAGAGGTAGGTGGTGGGGTTGATATACTTTAGTTAAAAAACTGGAAAACAAGAAAGGCATCCTGAAAAGTGAGCCCTTACAATGAGTTGCTTGCCTGCAAATATTTAATCCTGAAACTTTTGACATTTAAATGATGGGTAGTCCACCATATATTAACGTCACTAGCATGTGACACTACTTCAAGTGGGAGTATCATTTCACAAATAATTTTTATATAAATTTTTCTTACTTCATAAGCCCTGCTCTTAAGCTCTGCAGCACCAGCAATTAAATGATGCATTAAGATGTTTAGGCCCATAGTATATTCACAAACATAATATCATGTCAGTTTGCATTGACTCCTGTAATCATACTTTAAAATGATCATAGATCTAGAGCCAAATTGTAACATTCATGCAGAACAAGGGAATCTCAATACTCAACATATTTGCCTGCAATTAATAAAATGATTTGTGTTTTTAGGAAGCAATTTAGACTTTGCTGTCTCATTAATAAGAAGAAAATAATATTTAATTACTCATCACCTGGAGAGTTTTAAGCAATATAAATCAATAAACCTTGCTTTCCAAAGAGAGCAAGACTGAAGAACCAAACTTCAGATAGCTTTTTCCTTCTCTCAGAGAAAAGTTTCCCTGTAGTATCTACTGGTACATGAAAGAATTTATTGAATGCATACATGCTTTGGAAACACAGGGATTTCAGTAGTGTGTACTCTTATAACTATTTGTATCTGGGAGCTTGTAAGTATGAGTTTAGTTAAGTACAATTGAATTATGATGGCAAAGGTGGTCAATAGATGACTGTTAAATGTTCTCTGTAATTCCTTAGGGTTTTATAAACTAGGCTTTGTAGATTCACTATTCTGCTATGCAGTTTATTTATTTGTTTCTAAATTATGAACATTTTATGTTAGCATTTTCTGAAAATTTACATGAGGATTGATTTTTATCAATTAAGTACCAGCACATATTTTGTGTAACTAATCTCCAAACTTCCGCTATCGGGGAATTTTTTTTGCTCTTTAGGACCTTTAGGTTGTAATTTCATTTGAAGACAGTTGAAGAACATGGGTGTGACTTCTCTCCAAATACATGGAGAGATTTTGCCTGTAATTTTCCAAGAATACATGAGGTATTCCTCCTGTCTTGATTATCCCATGATTTACAACAGAATTGTGTTCCACACTAACAGGATACCTCATTGAAGTTTCAGTCTGAAAACAGTACAGTCCATGCAAAGTTGTTGCTTGGTCACTCAATGTAATACCAAATTAATTTTAAATTGTAGTGATTTTTCAAAAGTTTCTCAGAAAATTGCCAAACATAAAGACTTATAAGACAGGTGTGAGGAATTAAATGTCATGCTTACCAATATAAAATAGCATAAAAGAAGTAAATTTTTTGTCAAGGAAAAAATATGATTTAAAATGATTTTTTACTGAAAATGTTCAATTAGATGGCACTTGAGGTCTCCAGAATATTTTTGTTTCAATCCTTTTTCTTCTGACCGAAAGCTTCTTCCATGCTCTCAGGGAACTTAACGTAAGACTCAAGGAATAGCACTACTTTTCTAGGAAGGAAACTGATGAGACAAACATTAAATTAGCCAATTTTTTGTCAAAAAAGGTATTCTAAAAATAAAAAAATGTCAAATACATTACATGTGCTCAATACTTCTAACATCTGGCAGTAACACATTTATCACTTCAATGTTATAAATTGGGAAAACAAATGACAGACCAAGACATTTTGTGAAAGCCCTGCCTGCTGTGGTGGCAGGGATTGGAAGCAAACAGTGCTCCCAGTATACCATCTCAGGAAAATTTTTGAAGTTTCTATACCCAACTGCAGCTTAAAACATTTCTTAGAGGCAGAAGAGGCCAGAGGAATGTTATTCACCTAGATTATTAAAAAATCAAACCCACTGTTTCTTTAAAATTAGGTACATATAATGGATTGACTGCAGGAATATTAACTAAAGGACTGCTTTAACTAAACTTTCCTGCTGATTTTACAGGCATATGGCAAAGGAAAGAAGGTAATCCTAGAAGACAAGTCATATGCTTACATTTTGAGTCCAAGTAAGTATACAGCTGGAGGCATGATCAGATAAAATTTTTCCTTTTTAATTGCATCCACGATCCTGCTGGCTGCATACTCTGGATCATAAACAGGAAATAAACAGGGTTTTCTGTAAAACAAGAAAAAAAGGGTTATGAAATTATAAAACTTTACTTTCAAGATAAACATACACACATACATAATTAAATAATTTATGCATTTCCCACCTTCCCTTCAAGTAGTCTTAAAAGGGAATCTCCAAACTTCATGTTACCATCAAAATAAATTGAAAACACTCTGATGATGTTGTGAATTTAATGACTTTTTTGTAAGCTAACCACAATGAAATTGATGCCCACACTGACTGCAGCTTTGGAAACTTCCAAGCTTAGCTGTACTATATGCTGTTCTATGCATCATTGCTCTCCAGTAGTCCTTTTCTGCTGTAGATGCTGAGGTGACAGCCAAATAGACCAGGGCCAGCTTTGTCACCAGCCAGGAGAAGGGCTCTGCTCTGCATACATACACTGCTGCACAATGATAAATGGTGCAAGCAGGAGCAGAGCACTGAAAGACCAAGATTGCTGCTACTGCACTCCTGCAATGGCTCTTTCAGTGCTTGCAACATCTGCCATCACTGCAGCCACAGAGCCACCCACCAGATACCATCACCACAGTGTTCTCACTCAGAAGTACAGAACCTGCCCGTACAGGCAGCAGGGCACAATTAATGACAGGTCATTGATGTCCTGACAGCTATAACTGTAATTACACTGCCAAAATTACTTGGGGCAGAGAACATCAGCACTCTCCTGACAAATAAGGTTCCCTTAGCCCTTAAATACTGCTGTGTATCCCCAACTGTTCCTTGACTGCGAGGTTATTACACAGTTCTTGTTGTTGACTGCATGCAAGACTTGCATTTCTTTATGTCAAAAGACAAAGTTGTCTGTGCCAATAGGGCAAAAATACTGAATTAAAAATCAAATCAACCAACCAAAAACTGAATATGATATACCCAGTGAGTGGCAATTATTTTTTACATATGAAATAGTACAAATCTAAGCTTTACTTACGCGCTTTTGAAGCCTTTGCTTAATCTAGTACTAATAAAATAAGGGCAAATGATTGTGGTTTTAATGCCGTGTTTTCCTCCATGATACAGTTCTGAATTTATGGCTTCCATCATTCCAATGATTGCACTCTTACTTGCACAATAATCTAGAAAGTGAAGAAAGGAGAAATATCCAAAATTTTAAAAGCACCACAGTAAAAGCTATATACAGAACTGAATGATTTGTAATACTATTTAAGCCACAATATTATTTAGTTCTATCATTGGCAGTCTTGCAATTAGTATTTGAAGCATATTGGTGATCCTGACTCTGGAGATTAATGGCTCTTCCATGAATAATGCACAGTTGCCTAAGGATAAAATGAATCCTTTTCAGAGGAGGTTTTTTTTCAGTGCTCTATAGAAGGATACAGGCAAATGAGCTTATTCAGCATTTTCTGCAAGTTTTCAAATACTCATATACCAACCAGGCATTCTTTCTCTTCAGAATGTGTTCAACTTTTGATATCACAGGTTACATTTTAGAAATAACTATTACTAGTGGTAAAATAAAAACACTCTACTTATAAATGCTGCTTCAGCCTATTACTTCTGATTTACCCTGCAACTGCAATACCATTTTGTTTGCCCAGGAAGACTGAAACTCATCTGATTTTTATTGTTTGATGAATGTATGGAACCCCATCCTTGGAGAAAATCAAAACTTGCCCTCACACAGCCCTGTGCAACCTGACCTAAGCTGGGCCTGTTTTTATCTGGGAATATGGAGCAAGTGACCTTCAGAGACTGCTTCCTGAACAAATTATTCTACAGTTTTCCAGTTGTTAGAAAATAATTTAATACAGTGCCTTACATGTAATTTCCTAAAACTTTTTCAAATATGTGTGAAAATAGTTGTTAGATACAATGAAATCCAATCTTGCTAAAAGACTGACTCCAAAGACTGGCATCAGAAGAAGTTTGTTATTCTTCAGGAGTTCACTTACAGTGAAAGATGGAACCACACAGCCTAAAAAGACATACCTAAGGTGTAAAAGGTTATAATGCATGGATGGGAAGGCCCACTCCCATGAGCCTTGCAGTTGAAAGTTGAACATTACTTATATTACCAATACCAAATACTGATAATATTTGGTATTATCAAATAAGGTAACTCCTAGGTAACAGGTGGCAAATAAATACTAGAGTAACACCATCAATCAGCAGAAGAAATAAGTGATCCTTATTACACTGAGGTTCAAATTCTCGTAGGGTGACCTCAGAGATACAATCAACATGTAAGAGAGGCTTGAGGAGAGACTGGGCAGCAGACCCAGACTGATGAAATAGTCTAGACTAGCAGACTGCTCTCCTGAGGGAAATAGCTGAGAATACTGAGCTTTTAATAGCACTTAACACACTTAATATACTTAATTCAAATTAATTTTATTGAAAATTATGCCTTCTGCACTTGAAAAACCATATTCCAACTGAATGTGTAGTTCCAGGTATAACCCTTGTGTGCCTCAGATCTCTGAACATTTACCTGCAGAAAAGCTGTCACAAGAAAGTGTTAGACAACCTGTATGCAGGGCTCCCTCCCACTGCATGTGTACAAGCTGAATTGTCCTTCTTATGTGGAGAAAAGACAGTCTGTGACGAGACAATAAAATCTGCAGAGAGCTCCACTCAGGCACGTGGCACCATCACACTCCAGTACACCATCACCTTTGGTGCCCACAGGTTCTTGTCAGTGCAGGCTGCTAAAGCCAAGCATTTGTGAAGTGTCCAAGCAATGTTATTAGTATGTAGATCTAATTTGTAATGGCAGTTGGCAATAATTACCTGATGACCTGTAGAGTCCCATTAATCCAGCTGCACTGGCTGTGCTGACCAGGTGCCCACGGTTACAGGCCACCATGGCTGGAAGAAAGGCCTTGAGAGTCTGAAAGAATAAAAATATATTTATTTTAAAATCCCCTTTGTAAATAGGCATAACAAAAATGTTTCATTCCAAAATTAGGTGATACAAGGGTCTTTCTGGGTCTTTTATCTGCACTTGCTTTCTGAGTCTTCAATACACAAGAAGCCCAAACGACATTTTATCTCTGTAACAATTTTTAAATGAGAGACAACAACATTTCCTTGAATGATTGCCCTCTGTCTGAAGATCTAACAACATTAAAATCATATTATTAAAAGTATCAAAGTTTGTATTTTCTCTGCTTTCCTGGTTCCTCACAATTTGTCTGTCACCAAAGGTTTGGTACACAAGAGGGAGCTAGAAGTCAACACATTAAGGAGAGTTCAGCTGTCTGTGAGCCCTTTTTGTTACAAGCTGAACTGCCTGACAATTCCAGCAATCCAGGAAACCACTGTGGATGATACTCACTGGGAAGAGTGCTAGTGTTTTACAAAGCGGGAGAGAAGAAAAAGAGACAAGAACAGTAACAATTTTTTTTTTCAATAGCTGAGGAATCCTATTAGATTCCAGATGTGAGTGCCTAGTACCTCACTTTCCTCCTGCCCTGGGTTTCTTCAGACTTGTCAGGGAGAGCACCTCTCCCAGTCCATTTTCCTCAAGTATTTGGAAGAATGTGGCTGGGGAATACTTAGAGAACTTCCATCTGCAATGATTTTCCATTAAGAACTGCCTTTTAACAAAGGAGTTGCAACACTGTATTGTTCTCTGATGCAGGCTGTTCACTCAGGCATATAAACAAAAAGTGCAAGAGGGGGCAATAGTAACACTCTCACAAAAAAACCCTCCTAAATCTACTGAGACCTCAAATAACTTCAAATTCATTCAGAGGTAAAAAAATCGAACCAAATTCTTACTAGCTAGATTGGTTTTCTATGTACTTCAATCAGATGGTGACTAGGAATGAAAGCATAGCCTGAAGACCAACATGTGCAGCATAAAATCAGGGAATCATTTAGGCTGGAAGAGACCTTTAAAATCACTGAGTCCAACTCTAAATGTAACACTGCTAAGACTGCCAGTAAACCATGGTTGTGTCTCTCTGAATGCTGCAAGTCTCTGAGGCAAAGCCATCAGGAGTAGGGAAGTCACATGCTATCATGTCAACACTCCCTTCAACCACAGCTGTTACAGGTGGGGTGTGTTTCATGACACAGCTGCACAAACTTTGATTTACCAGAGTGCCCAAGTGGGTTTGTGTTAACATTACTGAGACTGTCATTCTCTGGGGAGACTGTCTCCAGTTACAGGATGATCATGAAAACATATATTTCCCCAATCAAGTTCCTTCACATCCCTATTCCGAGCTGAGTTTTTAAGGTAGATGCCACAATTGTGGTTTTAACACCAATATACTTGTCTGTACCTTCTGGTTACTCAGGAGTAAAAAACTCACAAAAACTTTACCCAGACTTGAGAAAAGAAGTTGATTCTGAGGGTCTTTTCAAAATCTTCATCTGTAAGCTCACAGAACTTCTTCCCAATCATTATGCCAGCATTATTGATTAGAATAGTAACATCCCCAACTTCTTTTCTAACCTGAATAAAATAAAAAAAAAAAGATAAACAGAAAGCTTTAGAAGGTATCCTTGCCTCTTGTGCTTCATTCATGAAAATATTTAGTAATATTTGCAATAATTGATACGTATGAAAACATAAGTATGCAAGAACTGTTGTATTGCATAGATCAAAGGTCTATCTAAGCCTCCTTGCCCTTGTCTCATGGTGGAAAGCAATAAAAAAAGAATCCAGGCTTTAAGGTCTCCTGTCTGCTCAACTTTTCACATGCTGCAACTCAGGACCTTTTGAGAGGTATAAGATAGATATCATTGTCTTTAATATAGCCCAGTGATTCTCCATTCTGGCCCTCTCCCCAAATTTTTCTAATTGCTCCCTGAACTCCAGAATACTTTTGGCTTCCACAAATACCAAAGTTAAAACATTATGAAGCTTTAGTGGGCACTGTGAGTATGCTTTGACTGCAATCTGAATGTTTCCAGTCCCCTATTTTTGGTATTCCTCTGCCAAGCCAGCTCAACCCATTTTCTATATAATTTCTACTGAAGTGGAAAGAATTCAGCTCAGATAACTGGGGGTTACTAATCCTCTGTGCACAATGGCATGTATCATAAAATAGATAGATAAAATCATCATTAGCTCCATTTGGGTCTGTTTTCAAAAGATTTTGTGCCATGGTTTGGATTTATATCTAAGCAAATGACCAAGATTTACTTACAGCATGAAGAATCAGTCTCACAGATTTCTCTGCTAAAGGTGAATGATTATCTGAGATCTCAAAAATTATATTATGGCTACAAAAATGTTAAAATCCCACATGTGCTGCTGTCTGGCAATTTGGAAACAGGTGATTGGATCTGGTGTCCCAACATCTGACCTTCCTTTGGCTTTCTCAGGGAACCTTAGCATTCAGTGAAGATTCATTTGATATTTCTCCAGCTATGTAAGATTTAGGCCTTGTCATTGATAAGTAAGGCTTAGATACTTGCACCTTTCCACCTGCATAAATTAATGAAAATCTAGACACTGTTCAGTATGGCAGGAATACTCAATTCTTCCTTTGAGGAAAACATCTGTACTTTTTCCCCAGTCTTTTAGTCTGGCCATATGATGATCCTCTTTTTCTTAACATGACAACATATCTTCACCAGCAGCAGCATTTTATTTGCCATGCCATTGGTTGTCCTGTTTACTCACTACTACAAAATGTGTGTGAAGCTTGGCTTCCATTTAAAAAAATTCAAGCTGATTATTCTACATTATGCATTTTTTAAGGTGTCTGTTAATTCTGCTGTTAACATAATTTTTACTAGTCTTCTGTAAGACAGGTTCATAGTGTGTTTGTGTCCTCTCAAGTGCCCTTTAAGACTGGCATATTTGCTATGCTTTGTTCCTTGATCATCAGTTGTAGAAAAAGACACATTCTGCATTTCTAGCCCACCAGATCCATGTCTGATTTCCTTCAGAATTTGCAGGAGGACACCTCTTGTTCCTGAAAATTGTTTGTTTTTCACTTGACCAGTTTGTTCTAAAACCTCTTCTTTAGAGACTTCAATGGTCTCTTCTGTTTCCTAGAAACAAAACTTACATTATGGGAAAATACTTATGGTTTTTGGCAGTGAGTATACCAAATAAAACCAATTAATTTAAATTTCTTGCTATCACTTTCTCTTCTGTGTCCAATCTCAAGATTTATCATATTACCAATCAAAAATTTGCAAGTATTTCCAAGAGTAGAGGAGGGCCATAGTTGAAAAACCGTATCTAAGAATCACAGAATCACAGAATCACAGAATCACAGAATCACAGAATCACAGAATCAC
>VZTT01022481.1:14241-52215 GCA_013400855.1 Buphagus erythrorhynchus
AAGAATTCAGGGACTGTTGTGGGTGTGTGCTACAAGCCACCCTGTCAGGAGGGGAAGTCAATGAGGAATTCTCCAGCCAGCTGGAAGGATCCTCACAGTCACAGGCTCTGGTGCTCACAGGGAACTTCTGCCCTGATTTCTGCTGGGAAAACAAACACAGGAGCCCAGGAGATTCCTGCAGAGCACTGATGGTGACATTTTGACTCAGGTGGTAGAGGAGCCATCGAGGAGAGGTGTGCTGCTGGACTCTGTACTCACAAACAAGGAAGGACTGGTTGGGGAATCATAGAATCATAAAATCACAGAACCACTATGATTGGAAATGACCTCCAAGTTCACCAAGTCCAACCTTTAACCATGTGAATGTTGGGGTCAGCCTTGGCTGCAGCGCCATGGAGTACAGGATCTGGCATGGAGGAAGCCAGCAGTGAACAGGATCACAACCCTTGACTTCAGAAGAGATACCTTTGGCCTCCTCAAGGATTTATCTAGAGGAATCCCATGGGTTAGGCATCTAGAAGGTAAGGATGTCCAAGAGAGCTGGTTAGTACTCAAGCATCACTTCCTCCAACCTCAAGACTGGTGCATCCCTATGAGTAAGAAATCACACAAAGCGGAGCAGGAGACTTGCATGGACGAGCAAAGAGCTTCAGGCAAAACCCAAAAGGAAGAAGAAAGTTTATGAAATGATGAAAAAGGGATGGGCTGTTTGGGAGGAATATAGGAATGTTGTCAGAGTATGCACAGATGTGACGAGGAGCATTCAGGTCCACTTGGAATTAAACAGAGTAAGGGATGTCAAGGACAAAAAGAAAGGTATTCCACCCAATTTTCTCAAACCTGTTTTCAAATTACAAAGTGAGCCTGTAAGATGGAATGGGTTATTTCTCATCATAGTGGAAAAAGACTAACAAGGTGCACTTATAGTACGATAATGAAGGCTGCATATGATCATCCTGCTAATTCTATTTTGTGCTTTAACAAAATAAAAACCAGTAACAAACAAGATACAAAATTGCATTTTGTAGCTGAATATCTATCTTTTAACGTTCTGCCTATTTTTTTTTTGCACTTCAATGAACTTAATATAAAAGTACTTATGGAAAATAATTGATGTTAGTATTATTCTGTGGCTCCTTTTTGAATTATTGTGAATACACTTCATCTCTGAAATGCCTACTTGTGAGTGTTTTGTATTATAAAGTTGCAACATACTTGCTAATGAAGCAGCTGGCACTGTGTCCTGTTAAAAAATAAGAGCCATGAAAGCACTGACCTGCTTTCCTGCGGCTTCTCACTTTAGTACACCTAATTTGGTAAAGCACTTATTGTAATTTAGCTCAGGTTGGAATGGATCTTGAAAAATCATCTCTTGTTTTGCACCCTGACCACTTGACTTTAAAACCTCCACGATGGGGACTCCACTAAGGCCCTGGGACATTGATTGTTTTCACTGTAAAAATTTCCTCTCTTACATCAAAATGAAACCTCTCTGAGTACAGCTTGTGCCCTTTGCTCGTTGTCCTCTCCATGTGTGTCCTTGTGAAGAGAGAGCATTCATGCTTTTTGTGGCTGACTTTTGGGAGCTGGAAAATTGATGAGATTTCCTTGAGCCTCCTCTTCTCCAGGGTGAAAAGACCTAACTCCTTAAGTCTTTCCCCACAGAGCAGGTTCTCCAGCTCTTTGTTCACCTTTGTGGCTCTCCTTTGAGCCCTCTCCAATGTGTCTGTGTCTTTTTTGAATGGTGCACACCAGGACTGGGCACATGTATGGCCTGAAGTCAAGTGCTGACTAGACTGAGATGATCATGACTCTATCTCTGCTCGTTATGCTCCATGGATGCAGCCTAGGATCCAATTTGCCTTCCTTGATGCAGCAGCACACTGTGGGCTCGTGTTATCTTGTCCACCAGGATTTCCAGGTCCTTCTCACCAAGGCTCCTCCTCGGACAGATGGATTCCAGCCTGTCCTGGGAACTTTGGTTATGCCATCCCAGGGGCATAGCCTTGCCCTTGTCTTTGTTAAACTTAATACTGTTCTTTCTATCTCACTCTTCCAGCCTGTCCAGCTCTCCCTATAAGATTTCCCTTCTGACATGTTCAATGTACCACCCAGTTTGGTGCCACCACCAGATTTGGTGAAGGTGCTTTCAATCCCATCACCCATCCCAGATCATTGAGGAGGAGAGGAAACAGCATGTGGCCCTATAGGGATTGGGTGGGCAGGAATTCCTCCTGAGATCTTGCAGGACCAGAAACCCCCTTGTGTTTGGTAGGTGTGAGCTTCCCCTGAAGCTGATCAAAGGAGGAGGAAGTCATTGGTGAGTGAGGAATTAAATGGAAAACTATGCCAAGAACCAACCTCCTTCAGGTAAGCATCAGAATTCAGAGTTTGGTAAAGGAGCCTCTGCTCCTTTATATAAATCCTATAAATCCTGAATCAGCTCTTTGAGTCAGAGGTTCCCACTTGGACTCAGAGAGAGTCAGAGAAGCTGAGCTCTAACATTAGCAGGAGCTGTGTGCCAAACTCAGCCCCTTACAGAGCTGAGATATATAAAGCTGTGTTTGCTTCTGAGAGAGGCAGTGCCTCTGACCCATCCTTCTCCTTGGCTACAAAGGAAATAGCTGAAGCAGTGGCTCTCCTGGAATTTCAGTGAGCCTTCTGCACATATCCTCTTTGCCCAAATAGAAGTGTTCTGGGGATGGCAGTAGGGTGTGCAATCTGTATTGATCCACTGCTATTCATACCAGAAACACTTGAAAATGATATTTCTTAGAATATTTTGAATTTTCAGTGCTCTTCTCAGATAAGCTGTCATCAGGAGAGCCTGTGGTTCTGTCTGACTTCTTTAGGAAATGAAGCTTGTGTCTTTGTGCTGTTGAGAAATCCATGATAGGTTTGAACCTACTGGCTTATCTTACCCAAATTGATACATTATTTGCCTATAAGGAAGCAGGAAGCAAGACTGTTTTCTTATCATTTCTCACAACATTATTGATGTGCATAATAACTCACTTTCAGAATTTTTCTCTGAAGTGTTTATTCTGTGGTTTCTTTTTTATAGATACACAATTAGTCTAAAAATCACCTTGCTTCTTGAATCAAAAATAATTTTAAAAATACAAGAAATTATGCGGTAGTCAAAGTTTTGATGCAATGGTATATGTTTGTGAATAATAGCTGTGGTAGCACACTGAATGATGTAATAATAGGAAATTGTTGATTGATACCGATGTAATTTGGAACAGAAAATAGCCTTTCATTCAGAAGATATCTATAATATTTAGTTCTATTTGATGCTGAGGTGGTAAAAAGTGCAACAGATTCACTCAGTGAAAATTGACTACTTTTCACAGAAATTACAAAATGGGAAGAAAACAAAGCAAAGGGTTGAAGGATGAAGGAAATTATCTTCTCTTATTAATAGTTTTTTTAAAACAAAACAACCTGTTCTCTGTTCTACCTTAATTAAAGGTGGAAGTAATTTTATACATGTGAGGGAAAGAATAATCATGAGGTTTCTTTAAGATTTAAGAGCAAACTACTTACAAAATGAGAGTTGCATATGTTTTGTCATCTTCAGATAAATGCAGACAGCATCATCTTCAACTTACCTCTGCTTAGGTTAACAATGAGCAGCTGAGATGTAAATATTGAGGGCTGGGTAACAGTTTTATGCTGAAAGAAAAACTTTAAATAACTTTCCAGCTTTGGCAGAACCACCAGATTCACTTACCTCAAGAAAAGCAATAAGCCTTTAGATCTGTAAAGCAATTCACAGCCTTGATGACAACTGGAATGCCTCTTTGCTTCTGGGTACTCAGATCTCTCAGTGTCCATTCTCTGTTAGAAAGAGATCTGTGCCTTTCCCACTCAGATTTAGCCACAGAAAGCCTTGCATTTGTGTTCTCCGTGCTCAGTTATAATAAATCTCTCTATTCAGGGTGGAAACACTGATCTCAAAAATTTAAAATTGTTTCCAATGCAGAAAAGATAGCAATGTAAGTTACTGCTGTCACTGCATTTTAGTGATCACCTGGTAAATATTGAATAGGATTCAAAATAGACACCTTGGAACTTCTGCAACCAATCTTTTCTAGTTAGCTGGATGATGACACTCATCCAATAAAGCATTTACTTTCTGCAATGTCATTGTTTCACTGAATTACTCATATATGGGAGATGCTTTTTTCTGGTAATATATCTCCCAAGCCTAGAATTCATTACAATTGCTCATGTAATATTAGAGGTTTTGTGTACACATCTGAGAAAGGTCTTAAGCAATATGTTTACACTTGGTGTTGCTTGGGAAGTAGGAAAAAACCTCACTCATTTTTTGTGCAGATGGACATCACTGTGGCTGCAGAGGTTTCTAAGATTTGATTTTCGTATTCATTGGTGAGTTGGTGAAAACAACCCTATTAGACAACTTCAACACAGAAATAGCAGGCATGTTTTTTCCTGCTTCATTCATTACCTCTCAGTAAGCTCAGCTGTGAAGGCAGTCAACTGCAGACTCCAGACCCTTTGAAATTATAATGCAAAATCCACTTTTATTCAGTGTTTTTCCCACTATACAAGATAGCCATTCAGTATGGTTTATTTTTTTTGCTAATTAAAATTTAAGTGGTCCATCCTACCTCATTAAGTGTATAAAAGAGACATTTTTGTCAATAAAGACATGGTAGAATTCTTAGGATTTACAGTTTGTTCTCAAAATTAAATCTCCAGTGACAAAATTGCAATAATTTTATTTCTCAAGTCCAGTGTTTCAATACTGTCCTTTATTTAATCCATATTATCATTTCCTTAAAAATTCAAACCTCTTTACTCTGGCTGCAAACAGTATTCTTCCCTGTTTTTCTTTTAATTATTTTTGAAACACATTTATAATCACATTATAAAATTACATATACATGTTGCTATGTGAGACAGCCAATCCTGCCTCTCATGTATCAGTTTAGAGACATCAGAGACAGTTTTGTTAATGCTTATTTTTCCATTGACTTGAGTGAATTTTAGATGAGCTTCATTGTGAGTTTATCTGATGGTGGACCTCTGGTGAGGATTAGGCATAACCTAACAGCTACTGCAAATTGCATTTGGCCTTTCCAATTAACCAGACAATAAATAAATCAATGGAGGAATTAGTATACTGAAGGGTCTCCTCAGTGCAAACAAGCTGTGCAGTCACAGAGATGGCCATTAGTCAAGCTAAGCTGGGAAAGGCAGGCTTCAGACTAATGCTCTTTTTTATTCCTCTGAGCAGTGAGATTTAAAATTTCTATGGAATGAAAAAAAGACTAATAGCATTCTTGAGAAAGAAAATTGTGGGAATGAGAGCATCAATTGTAGGAATGACTGAGAAAATTATTTAAATGACACTAACATAAATATAGATTTAGACAAAAAATATGATGAGCAAGTGATGGATTAAGCTTTTCAGTATCCAAGAAGGCTTTCTTTTGCATCTGACTCTAGTGGGGATGAAGAGATCACTTCACTCTAATTTGACAGGAAGGAGAAAAATCAGAATAAAAACTGCAGGTTCAAAAATGTTTCAAATACATTTTACAGGAACATCAAAAATAAAATTAGTCAAAGTTCACAGAATTAACACATATTTGTAACATTTATGGAATGCAAAATTGGACATGTCTTGATGTAACTTCCGTGGTTTTTTTCAAATAACATAACAAAAAGAAAACATTTTTGCGGCACAAAGAAGATTCATGTCTCAAAAATTGCTTAGTGGAAGTAAACAGCTGAAAGCTAAGGAATTTCAGTGAAAAGTGCACTTTTGATAAGGTAAAGAAAAACATCACTTTGCAAAAATTATACTGCTACTTTCCATATCTATCTAATCTAAATTGTGAGGAACATGCAGTATCTGAGAGAATACCTTCAGCAAATGATAAAAAGTATCAAATAAAATCTGCAAATGTAGGTACATCAGCACTTAAGAATTGCATAAAATAAACTTTATCCCAGCAGTTTTTGCTCAGAGACCCGAAGACAAGGCTAGACTATTATAACCATACTGAATCTGACAAAAGAGGGTAGGAAATAGAAATACAAGGCACAGTTTCTGCTTCTAGCTTGGGTTGTGAACATTATGCTATGTTAAAGTAAAAAAAAAAAAAAAAAAGTTTGCTTTTAAACTAGTGAATGATAAGTGGGTTGTTCAAAAGTTTGCAGAGACTCTTTAGCAGTTTCTGGAAAAGGAGATGTAAGTATAACTTACTCTATGCAACATCTGTGATGTCTTCTCATTGAAAGAGAAATGAATTTGAGGGACTTGCAATGAATAAACTAATTTGTTGCAGAGAAAGTACAATTTTGCAGGGGGGAAAAATGGAACTAATATTGGATTCTCTGCTTTATAATTCAGTTTTGCACATCCCGATGCCAGCTGTAACCACAACTAAGATAAGCAAACTGGTGAAACTCCACTGGTTGTAAAAGCACAGGCCAGGGCTAGTCTAGCACTGGAGAGAGCTAAATCGCTGCCTTTTGTAAATAACCCCGAAGGAATTGCTGTCTCAGATACAGAGCGGCAGGACGTGCAGACTTCCAGCAGCTCCTCTCACTGATGCTGGAGCACCGGGCACAGTCAAAGGGAGTTCAGGGGGCCCGAGTGAACCACAGGGAGTTACAGGGCTGGGAACAGANCCGCGCCCCGGTCCGTGGAGTTCTCTGCCAAGTGATGCTCAGTCCCTGTCCGCACCCCTGTCCGTGGAAGTGTCTGCCAAGTGATGCTCAGTCCCTGTCCCCGCTTGTCCCCCGGTGCGCTGGCAGGGGCAGGGGTGATGCCCTCGCTGCCGCTCCCGGCTCCCCGCCTCGTGCTTCCGAGTGCCTCTAATTGGATTGCCGTGATTCCTGCCCTTCCCGAAGCGGCGGCTGGCTGGGGGCCGTGTCCCGGGGGAGGCGGGGGGAGGCGGTGGGCGGCTCTGGGCTCGCATAAAGCGCGGCGGGAGCGCGGCCGTGCAGCGAGAGCCGCCGTGGGACCAGCCCCGCCGCCACCAGCGCTGCGAGGGACACACCGGCCCCGAGCAAGGTACCCCCGCCGCCGGCCCTTCTCCCAGCGGGAATCGGGCTGCCCAGCCCGGCGGCCGCAGCGGGGAGCAGGTCCGCTCGCCCCCGCTCGCCAGCCAGCCGCCGGGGCAGGCAGCGCGTTCACCCCGCTGCGGTTTCTTCCAGATGCAGAGGTGCACCAGCTTGCTGCTTCTGTCTTTAATCCTTTGTGCCACCCTCTCGGAAACACTCGGGCTGGTTTTCTCAGTAAGTATCTGTGTCTGAGCTAGCGAGGAACCGTGGGCATCCCACGGATACACACTGCTCTCAGAGATGGGGGTTGCAAAGGATGCAGCACTCAAAACCGGGCTATAAACAGCTTGATTTTTTTGGGTTTTTTCAGCCAAGAATGTGTAGATTTTAAATACTAGCTCTCTTGTAAAAAATTACCATGACCAAGAATATCTAGTTGCTAGACTAAAATTGAATGGGTGTCCCAACAGCCTCAGAAAAGATGAGGTGCAGAGGGACTCCTTTTGGGAAGAGGCTGTCATGTAAACCCAAGCAATAGAAAGAAGCAGGGCTGTTTGCTAAGGTGGCTATCAGGTGGTAATATAAACTTCAAGTATAAAGTCGAAATTTCTGCCTCCAAAGTGTGATTTGCAGTCACCACTTATGTGGTGTGAAACCATTCAACCACATGGCTGTCAATAGCAACACTACAGACATAGGGAGGGGGCAAGAGCTCACCATGAATATTTAGTTCAGTATGATTTGCTTTACTTTTAAAATATTTTTTCTTGATTTTGAGCCTTCAGAAGACTTTCTGCTAAGATAATATCCTTTTGAGTGCAATGACATACTTGTTTTTTTCTTTAAGGCAAAAGACAAAAGGGGTTGGACTTTGAATAGTGCTGGTTATCTACTTGGGCCACGTAAGTGAGGCACTTTTTTTTTTCATTATTTCAGTATGCAAAAAATTGTGTTATTCACTTCTCTGAATATAGCAATTTTGTCTAAACCTGCAAGACTGAAGAAACTCATTAGGGAAAACACTTGTTTAGATGTTTGGTACATGCTTATCATAGAACTGAGTTGTCTTAGAGAACAGCTGCTCTTTTCTAAAGAAGTGTGATGGGAGGCCTTATGTCCAGAAACATATCTGCTCACATTTTGTGCTTCTGAACTGTAATTTTCATATGTCAAATACATCACCACCAGAAGAGTTAAAAAATCTTACAGCATCTTAGATGTCAAGGGCAGAATGACAAAATGTGGCATTGGCATTTCTCCATGTATTTCAGATTTCACCTATAAATCTTTTTACAAACTTTCACTACTTCACTTTATTATACTACTTCTTAAAAAAAAAATTAAAGCAAAATAAATTAAAGCAGCAACTTGCAAACTCAAGACTGTTAACAGTTCACTATGTAAAAAACCAATATACAAGATATTCAAAATACAGGAGTACTGGTTTACAGGTGGAGATAAAAATGCAGGTTGTAAGTAAAGTAATGCAGAACTAAGCTGTCTCCAATATTTGCCCTTTTACCATTAATTCTTGTGAACATGGTAAATTAACCACCTCTGTTTCTATATTTTCAGTCTCAGTAACACATACACAAATACTACACATATTTTGATGCTCTTCATTCTTTTTAGCTAACAATAAGGATACATAAAAAAAAGAAAAGAAGCTTAATGCATCTTAAATGTATTAACTGGTTCTGTAAATATCTGGAAGTATATTTGCCCAAAGCAGGTCTAAGCAAATTGGGAAAAATACTGTGGGGAAATGTGCTTGTCAAAGACTAATATTTTATATCTAAGACTGGATAATAGGAATCATCCTTTGTTGCAGGTCATATTGATCAGCTTTTGCTGATAAAGGAAATGCCCATTGTAAAGGGGGGAGAAGAGGCACCAGGGGCATGTAAGATCGTTTCTGGAGGTTATTCATGTAAATTATCTGCAGTTTTCTTTTGAGCCCACTCACTAGCAACACTCTCTTAAAGAGAGAGGAAAGACTAGTAAGAACAATTTCCCAGTTTAAATGCAGATATACCCTTACATTTTTTCTTTACAACTTCTGAAGCCAGTAATAACTTCAGCAAGTATGTAGCACACGACTGGGTCTGTAATTTAGATAAATCATAAGCACAAATTTGGAAGAAAGGTTATTGTATTCAATGACACATTAACTTCTTTGTATATCAACTTTGTAATTTTGTACATCAAAACTGCCCATCATGATATTTTCACTGAAATCCATGAAAAGCAAACAATATAGGAAAGGTTGTTGCTAAGTCAATTAACTCCTCTGATTTTTAATTTGTCAGATGCAGTAGATAACCACAGATCTTTTAATGACAAGCATGGTTTCACTGGTAAACGTGAAATACCGCCTGATGAAGATATTAAAGCAGGTAATGAAAATCTGGAAACCAACATTTTTGATTTGTTTTTTTTATATTAAGTAATTTATTTGCTATTGAACTCACAACTTGATTGTGAGTTCAATATACAAAACTATTTCTGCATTTCAACAGAAATCCTAATAAACATATGAAAGGAAGAAAAATTACATTTGGCCATTCAGTGTGATATTTCTATGGTCATGGATTACAATATCTAAGTGATTAGGAAAATGTATCATAATTTTGTTCCTTTAAATATGTAACAGGTCACATTGCTTTGAAGAAACTTTGGTTTTCTTCTTTTTTCATATGTTCAAATAAGTATTTCAAATGGTACTTTAGCCACTCCAGAGTTAATTGTTTTTTGGCAAAGAAGACAATCCATAAAGGCTGTCAGTAATGAAGGCTATAGAAAATACAGAGTCTCAGCATTTCCTATGATTAAGCAAGTTGGATTATCTTCATTAAAAGATTGAGACCCTGGTCACAACTGAAGTCAAAATGCTTAGATGTTGCATGTGTCAGAATTTAGTAAATGGCAATGAAGAGGGTGCAGCCTTGTTCTGGATTTGTCATCCAAAGCTGGGCCTCTAAAATCCATGTCTAGACTCCCTTTATGAAGAGAAACTGACAATTTTTAGGCTTTATTTTGAACACCTATTTCAGGATAAGGTGCAGAAACTTCTAGTAAAACCTGTTTTATCTCCTGAGGAGAAACTAAACCTGCTGCAGACATCTAAAATTGAGTTGAGATGAATCTCATCCTCATTGAGGCTGATAAAAGTGACCACAGTACTTACTGAGTATATTTATCACTGCACTAATGGGGGCAAAACAAAGGTTTTGGAGCCTGTTTTAAATGCACCCAGCACAGCACAAATGTAGTTGACACTAAGTAAGTTCATAAATAAAGGATGTGTGCTTAATTACAGTCTCGTACATACGTACTTCTTAAAGAGAAACATTAATACATTTCTGAATTGTTAACACTCTCTGAAGGACTGTCAGTTCAGTTCTGATACACAGTTACAGAGTGGGGGTTTGTGTGTGGTTTTTTTTGGTGCTGTGCTTTGGTTTGTTTGTTGGTTTTTAAGGAAAAAAAGCTGGTGTTAAAACAATATATGGCCAGTCAAAAACAATGTAAAAGTTAATGCAAAGGACTGTGCTCTCCTTGAAGGAATGCTGCAAAATTCATAGAAAAATCTGCGAACTCTATTAGGGACTGAACACTAGGTCCAGGTTAAAAAAATCACTACAAAACTACAACTATCTCTGAGCATAATCAGTCAAATCTTCGAGTTACAAGATCATAATAGTTTGTTTACTGAAATCTGCAAGTCATCCACTATGCAGAATTAAGGTCAATAGCAGAGCAATACATAAGTACAGTATTTCCTAGTCATTGAGGAATAATATTTACCCAATAAATATCACATGGATAATAAAATCTGGGTATAAGTGTGACTAATATAATAATAAAAAAGATCCATACCGGGTTGGTGGGTATAAAAGTTAAGGAAAAATTCAAATAAAAGAGTATTATTAATGCAAATAATAATAACAACATCTTTGTGTGAGTTCAAAGACTGGGAGACAAGATTTTTAGGTGCAAGCCTATTAAATGCATTCTTAAATGCTTATTCTCCTTGTACCAGAAACCTTTGTGTCCCTTGCAACCCTCATCAATGTTTTAAATTTGTGCTACAGAGCTCAGCCTGCCTTCTGACCCATCTGATAATGTTTTCAGTGATGCCATAATGGACTGTTACATCTGGTACCCACATCTGTGTGTAGAGAATTAAAAATCCTGGGGAAATTACTTACCATTTGTTCTTAATAGAGAGGAGTTCTCCATCCTCCTAAAAATAGTAAGGTGTCTTCTTCCAACTCCCTGCTGATTTTTTTTTTCTCATTTACAGATGCATGCAGAAAGCATGCTTCTCAAAAGTGCAATAACAAGCACCCATTAGGCCATTAAAACAGCATCAAAAAGCTATTTTCATAAGCTTGAAGACAAGTGTATTGCATTAGATACATATGTAAAAACATGGCTTTCTGGACTTTTAGGAGAACACCCAGTTTTGGTCTACAAATCACTTCTAGATCATTTGAAAGGCTTATTTGGAACAAAGTCAGGCTACATTAATCAACTTTTAACTGTTCTGTAAAGGTGGTGAATTTGTTTGCTAAATTTTAAATTTAACCTGTCCCTGCAGGCTCAGGTGGACACAAGGGAGAGAGTTGGAACAGATCTCATAAGGCCCAGAGACCACAACCATGAAGGTGTCAAAGCAGCTGCTATGCAGCAATGGCATACAAAGCTGGCTGATTTTGATTCTGAGCATTGCAGTTACCCACCTTATGGGGGCTTTGCCCTCCCATGAATTGAGGTTTTCCTCAATCAAGGATTTTAAGGAAAAAGGAATTTCAGATAGTTTTGGGGTTTTTTTCCCCTCCCCAGAGTGCTCATAAACTTTGCCACACTATTTCATATGATGTGTCTTTGCACCACGTTTACAAACCAGCTTGTTTTACAGGGAACCTTGGAAGACCCGTGGCTGATGAAAACATTGTGCGCACAATAATTGAATTTTTGACTTACTTGCACCTGAAAGGTTAGTGAATACCTTTTAATCTTTCACAGTTTCTGGTAGGAAATTTACTGAGGAGACAAGACCATCCCTCAGTGTACACATCTGCTGCAGATTTGAGTGTGCAAGGCTTGGAACAGCACCTCTGGCATCACTCACACACACAGAGTGCAGGTGGCCCTGAAAAATTGCAACTCAGTGATCTGATGTAGCAGAGCTCTGACACCATTCCATTGCTTGTTAGTGACTAAAGAAATGCATCTCCCTTTTTGCACATATTCTACAATAAAGTTGCATGACAAAATTGCAACAACACTAAGCTGGATGTTGGCAAACAGCTCAGAATGCTCTGAAGTAAAAACTCTGTACAGCCTCACAGCTGTGACAAGAATTGTAATGCTGAGGTTTCAGCTGATTCTGTAAGAATGGTAACTTTACTATGGAGTTCAGTGAAGAAGGAATTTATCTGCTGCTGAGTTTTCATTAGTTTTGCTTTAAAAAAACCCAAAAACCACAATATTCAGCTTTTAAAAGCCTTTTCAGCTCCTCTAAAACTGTCTACATAATGTATAAAACCATAATACATAGTTGCAAAGAAACCAACAGGTAGAAAAAAGTTATTCTACTGCAAACGTTTGAGGGTTTTTTCTGTCTCAAAAAGCAGACAATTTAATAAAGCAGTAACATCTATATTCTTACTTTTGTATACAACAAATTATAAGCAACTTTGTGGCAAGTGTATGCCGTGGAACTGTGTGTACATTTGTGTTTTAATTTCATTATTAAAAGAGACTTTCAGCAGATTTGTTCATTTTCTGCATACTTGGGATTCTTTTTACTCATTGTTTTCTGAATTATTTGTATCCACCCAAGGAAAATAATTCTCATTACTGAAAATGTGAACCCAGTGTTTATTGAATTGAATTTGCATTTGAAAACAAAACCCCTTTATAGCTAGTCCTAAGGTGTGAAATTATTCAAATACATATTTAAAGTAGATTATGAGCATATATATTTACTGCGGACAAAGTAGTAGTTTATTTGTTGTACCACTGTGAAGAAAGAGCCCAAAACATTCCTTTACTCTGCTGTGTGAACCTAGGAAGTAAAATCAATGTTTGGACACAGCAAAAAGGGTGTAAAACAAGTTAAACTCAAGCACACACCCTCTGCATAGGCTAAAAGCTGCTAAATCAGACAAGAAAATACAAAGTATCTCACAGAACTATAAATTATTTCTTCCCTGGAACAAATGAACTAAATTAAACTAAACTAAACTAAACTAAAAGGGCTCCCTTCTTAGAACAGTGATGACTAACAATTGTTTTTTTATTCAGAAAAGGTGGTGGTATTACCATGTCCTCATGAGAAACAAAAATTAATCTCCAGGTCTGGCTTTTTCCAGATATAGTTCTTGTATTCTCAGGTTGCAACAGACACAGAATGTTATCACAAATTATCTCTTAATAATATTTATTGGAAAGGCTTAGAACAAACTCTTACACAAACCCAGAACTGTAAATTAAGCAGGTGAAAACAATATTTTAAATGATAGAAATTCATATTTGCTTAAGTGAAACCTTTCTGCATTAAATACATTGGTTTAGATGTGTTCTTTGGTGGGGGAAAGGGGAAAAATCCCACTCATGGGGTTCAGATTCAGGCAATAGTTATTCAGATTAGATAAACATTTTAATCTGCAAGAAAAATATTTTTACTGCTAAGAAGTACCTTGGTAATAACTAAAAGTGGCCTCCATCTCTTTCTCTTGGAAATTATTCCTTCCAGCTTTAAGTGTTTCTCATAAAGAGCAACAAGTAGGATGGCAGCTGTAACTAGATAATATTAAGTCTAATGAGATGCTGGGATCCAGCAAGATCAATTGACATAATAAAATTAATATAATTGTTGTTCTGTCACTGCTGTTTCTAAAATGTTGAAATTGTATCAGGAAGATATTATGGACATTCAAAAGAAAAATCCCCAGTATTTTATAAATACGGAAAAGTTCAGAGATTTGTCTCTTACAGTTGAGAAAAGTATTAAAAAAATTATATTACTGAAACTGTATTTCATTACTTAATTTCTAAGATAAATATGCATACTTACATCTGTGTTCATTATCTTTTTTTTCTCTCTTTTGCAGAGGTGGGAGCACTTGATAAGCTACCTACACCAGAAGAAATGAGCCAGTCTTGAAGAATACATTTTTATTTTGTTGCAGTGTAGATTTAGACTGAATTCTAAACAAAAGACCAAAGTGACCTGAAGTTAAGAAGTATGGTTTGCATTTATCTGATAAATGGTAAACAGCATTCTGCCCTCTGGTTGGTTTGTTGGATTATTTTTTGCTTTTTTTTTTTCCTTCCTTCCCTCTCCTGCAGTGCTACAGTGTATAATTTTGCTTTGGTATAATTTTTCTGTAGGTAAACGATAAAATAAAAATAAAGAGCAAGTAAGTTGTTTCATTTTAAAATCATGTACATACCAGCACACACTGCATCATATACAAAGCCCAGGGTAAGTTGTAAGGTTACACTGCATCTATACTCTGCAATATTAGACCAAAATAGAACACATACACTATATATTGGGTTCTTTAAATAACAGAAAAGCAACAGTGACTTCAGAGTGCTGCCATGCAGAACCATTTTAAGTCATGGATCTGCCTATACTTATGTACTTCAAGGAAACATTAATTCCTCTTCATATTGTCATAGATATGAAATAAACTCTTGTTCATAATAAATTTCATATTATTCACCTGTGCTACACCAGCCCACTGGCTGGAGCATATGTGATGTAAGTGTTCTGTGCAGGTTTACACAAATCTTAGGTGTAGGATTCCCATGTCATTGGGAGCACTGGGGCTGTGTTCTTTAGTGAAGAAAAGCTCCTGGCTGCTGCAAGATTAAAAATACTCTTCATGAGATGCTTTATTCTGAGTCTAGCAAAGCACTTGGATCCATGTTTGATCCATGCAAAACAGCTTTGATGTACTGCCCCAGGATGCTAGGCCTGCACACAATAAATGTCAGATCAAGACTGGGGAAATGTTTGAGAGGATACAGAACCTTAGAAAGGTTTTTCTTATTCAGATGACTTTCAGCCTCTTCACAGTGCAGTGAAATATCATCCTTTCAAAGTGCTGACTGCACTGGAGTGTATAAACTGACAGAAATTTTGCAGACCTTTATTATCTAATCTTTTTCACTTGTAGCATAGCAGAATTCTAAAAGCCAAGCCACTAGTGTGTGCTTTGTACCCACAGAGCTATCCCACCTTGTCATTCTGTGCTCTCCCTGTGATAACCACTCAGACTCTGATCTAATGTCTGATGTTTCCACTTTCCACGGTGTGAAGATACACTTTAGATCAGATCCAGTGAGCTTCTGAGCAAACCCTTCACACTGTTTTACTGGATTTCTTTTTGGTTTTTAAGAGTAATGAAAAAAGGATACACGGCTAACATACATGCTGCTAGTTCAACATTATTTTGCAAATTTATGGACTTCTCAAAATGTGAAAAAAAGAATAAAGTGAAATTTAACCTCTGTACATTAGTATAGCTCAGTAAGTCCAAACTCTCATTTCCACTAGCAATGTCCACACTTCTCACATAACCTTAAGTAGAGCTCACTAAAATGAAGAGGTTTTCTTTTCATTGACTTCCATGGACTTTGATTCATTGACTGTTAAAATCCATGATCTATTTGAAGAACTCAGTAGCAAACCATCTCTGGCAAAGCAGCTGAATCTATGATCAAATAAAAGGAACTTCATTTTAGCATTGAATTTCTTTCCTTTTCAAAAAAGATAAGAAATTAGAAATAATAGGATAGAGTTAGGAAACAGTTATTACATTGATCAAATTAGCATACCTTCAGGTCCTTAGAGTTGGAGTTGTCCTATTAGAATGGTTATTCAAAATTCTGAAATTTGAGATTATTTGAAACAGGAAAGTTTACAGCACTGTCTAAACAGGGAGGCTCACAAGGTTTTACATTGTGCTGCACTCTTATATGTGTATATTATAGAAACCAGATTATTATAAACTAATTACCAAAAGCAGTCCACAGACTTTCATTCAATAATTTCTGCATTCAAACACATATTGATACTATTCTGAAATAGAGAAGGTAAAATTTTCAGCTTGTTTCTTCACCCTTGTAGTGCCTCTTATGTTTGCAAACATGAAGGGGGAAAACCACAGTAAGGGGCCATTCTTCTGGATCAATTTCACAATTCCAGTAACATTATTATTTTATTAATGCTCATTTTATTTAGAGTATGTCTTAAATCACTTCATCTCAAACATAAGTTCTTCAAGTATTTGGAATAACATCTCCATAATCAACCACTTGGACAAGCACCTGATAAAAATGTCCATTGTCCTTTAATCCACAGTTTGAAAACAATAAATTTCAATGAGGCAAATGGACAGTAAAATAATGTGACATTTCAGTAGAAAATAATAATAAAAAAATCCCCTTTTCTATCCCATAATATAATTTATTGCTTATTTGCATATATTCTATTCCACTGCTGCTTGTATAGGATTAGCTCAAACTTATATGTACACTACAGACAAAAGCCAAATTAAAAAACCAAACCAAACCAAAACAAAACAAAAAAGTAAACATTTCTTGTAATGTTTGCCAGTGATATGAAATTACCCTTCATGCAAATTTAACTCTGACAATGAACAGAAGGCTTGCATGATGCTGAATGACTGGGCAATAAAATGGAAGATGANTATACCATTCCCAATTGTGATACCAACAGCAGTTCTGGTTCACTGCAGAGAAAAAATCATTGTCAGGCCAGAAAAGCCACAGGAAAAAGTGACAAATTTTTTTACAGTGATTTTCATTACTAAAGAAGTAGGAGATGAGAATCTTAAATGTTGTTCTAAAATTACTTTTTCCTGTAACCCAAGATATAATTATTAAATGCCAAATGATGACAAACTTATCAAATAAAATTTTTAAACTCCACACCCAGAAAAACCCAGAAAGCCCTTTCCATACAGCCCCTGAAGAAATTGTGGCACAGGACTTTGTGGAAGCCATAGGTTCTGAAATGGCTATATTCATGGAAGAAAAGTCCTTCAAAGTCCAAATGTTCAATTAATTTTTTTTGGACAAAATTAGGGACATGAGAGCACAGAGCTATAAAACAACCCTTAGAATTTGATCCAGGGATTAATTAAACAGGACTCCTTCAACTCCACAGCATTTGATGCCAGTTTACAGCAGAAACTTGGAAATCACGTGTATTTGGCAAAAAATTCTGGACAAATACTGAATTCTGAGCACTACCTATAACAAAAAACCCCTATAATTTTATACTGTGTTTCACCTACCTGCCAGGTAGTCTCATTAAAACTTGTTTAAATGCAAATCAGTTGTGCATAAAAGGGGGAATTTCTGGTGGCACAGCTGGCATGGAAGAGTGAATTCAGATTAGAAAGTCATTGGGGAGCTGATAGGATACATGTATTTTCCCACCTGTCTACTCATGTAAAGGTCAGACTGCAACATTAGCATAGAAAAATTACATGGCACTCAAAGTAATGAGGATGTTTGAGGGGGCTTGATATTGGGATTGGGAGAATCCTGCTTCCAGTTTTAATGTTACCACGGTTCAAACTACAGCTCCTTTTGCCTGAGGTCAAAGAGAAGCTTGGTGTGAGTCCATTTACAATAGATTCTGACATATTCCTGAGAGCTCTTTTGTATTTCCAAAGAGATGAGGAGGTATGATACAAGGTAGCATGTGAAGAAAGGCATTAATAACTCCCCAAAAAAGTGGCAGAAGTATTTTAAAATTATTTCAGGATATGTGAGACGAAATGGAAGCAAGTTAGAGAAGTATTTTGCAGTTAGTCCAGAATGCAGATTACCTTGGGAGTTTTCCAAGTTCAAAAGGGTTAAAAGAAAGTTTAGACTCAAGTGCTATTATTGTTATAGAACAATTTTTCAGCAATTCACAGAGTACATTAACGGTGCAGTACCTCTGTCACTATTTTGTGTTCTATCACTTATTTTTAAATAAATGCAAATAATAATTCTGATACCGAATTTTATGAGGACTGAGCATGACCCAGCCATAGAAAACTGCACCTCACTGACCCCTTAACTACTCAGATTCAGTTGCTGGGTATACAAATATCAAATTGTTAAGATTTTTAATACCTCAGAGCATTTGTCAATGCATGTACCACACTCAGAACCTTCCAGAGGTGAGCTGTGAAAAGCCAGAGTTGAACTGAAGATGAGAATTATTTTATCTCCTTTCTTGTAAAGGAGCAAAAACTTTATCAAAAAACTTATTCCCTAAAACTTTATCAAATTCCCCTTAAGGTTCTACTTACACATTTCTAATTTAATTGATCTCCACAGATTTTTTTTTCTAATTAAGTATATATGTCATACAGCCTGAGTGCTACAAGACGTGAGTCTCATAAAGAATGTCTGCCTGAAGAGAAATTCTAAAATACCTGTTACCATTCAAATTGGAATTTTTTTACAGTTTCTAAAATAAATGTTGCCTATATATCACCTATCAACACATATATAATTAATTCAGAATGTAATGCTTCTATAAGTTTCTCCTTCAAAATGTTCATGAGATAATGCATTTCCTTGAAATTATTCTATTCCATTAAAAATCATTCTATTGGAAAATAATTGATCAGATTTATGAACATTATGGCTATTGTTTACATTTATGAATATTAAAGGGTAGTATTCTTGACAAAATCTAGAACTGATGCTGCAATTATTTACATCAATTTAAGTTCCTATGTCATATCTTTGGGAGTATTCTTTGCTTACTATTTATTCAGATAACAGTGTAGGGGAATCACACTGTGATTCCCTAAGATCCTTCTGCAATTTGATAATGTTACCTGATTCTTCTTCAGTTTCTGATCTAAAAGATAGTATATTTAGGAATCATTAACCCTCTGATACTTTTCACATCCATTGTTCTCTGCAGCAGTTAAAATCCAACTTAAAGAATTTTCCAGAGGTTTCTGTGAGAATTTGATGTATCTTTTCTGCAAATCAGAGTTTGAGGACACTTATATTGAGTGACTGCTTCTAGGGCTCTCCAGGGGCACTCTGGGCTCTGGAGCTGAAGAGGGCAGTTCTGAAAAATGAGGATTTGAATCTGCTCCCTGCTAGCAGAGCATGGGTGCTGGCTCTGAATCCAGAGCAACATTTTAAATGAGACATTTGGATTTCCTTCTTCAAACCAAGCAGAATGAGCCCAGGCCCTAAGGCTTAGAGAACCAGTAGAAGCAGATAGGAAAAACAACCATGTTTTTACAGCTGAATGTTACATTTTTGCACCACTTTTTAAAATACTGTTTTGCAAATTGTGCCTGCATGGCTTTCCTGCTGATTACCCACTCAGCCACTGTTTAAAAATAAAGCTCATCAAATACAACATATAAGGGCTAAATACTGACCTATGAAACTAACTGCAGTGGTACTGTTGACCTTGAAAGTACATTTATTAATATAATCTAAGGTTCTACTTTATCCAGTGCAGTAATATTCTGAAAAGAAATTAATTTTAACAAATCTCAGTTCTTACATAAAAAATAAAATTTCAGAAATAAAACTAGAGTCACCCTTATTCCATCAGCAATACTCCTCCTTTCCACCTGCTCCAAAGCATGTTGTTCATTCATTCCTATTGTCACTTTGTGCTGTCAGAACCATCTACTGATTCCAGCCATTAAAGAAATTATACTCTGTCTGTTAATTATTTAGAAAGATCCCCACATCTGTGAAATTTTAATTAATTTTATGTAGTTCAAAGTATATAACAATCCCCCCTCCGAATTTACATTTTTCTTTGCTGTCTAGTCCATTGTTGTTTGAATTCCTTTTGCAGTGCACATTAGAGACTGTATTTTATTGTTCACCAGAGCCCTCAAACATCTGCTTAATTAGACATAATAATTTTGTAATGTTAATCATTATTTTGATATTCTTCTCCCCATTCTAGCTATGTTTTAGCATAAAACATAGTAATTATCAAAAATCAGTATTTGTGACAGTGTTGATAAGCCAGATATTGTTGACTGGATAAAAGGAAGAAGATGTAACTTGTTTTTTCCTTCTATTATCTGTAGTAGTTACTAAGCATAAGCATTATTCTTCAGCTCAGCCAGACAGAAAGGAGGCTTTCCTTTGGGGGGAAAAAACCCTAATATTTTTTACCACACTACCTTTTGTGAATTCATATTGGAGTCACATTTCAAGCTGACAGACTTGGGACACATTCTTCAGAAGAATTAAAGCAATAAAGGATTTTAATCCTTTATTTTCAAGAACGATTTGAGGACTTTTTTTTTTTGGAGGTGTTAAGTTATTTTGAGATGCAGAAACACACTTGATTGGATCTAGTAGACTAGGAAGTCAAGTATTGAATTACCAACATGATTTGAAATTTTAATTATTTATATGCAATATGAACCATTATTAAAGCAAGAACTTATGTGTTCTTATAAATTCAACTTTATACACATCTTAGTCTTAGGATGCTGAAATAAATTCCCTCTATAGGTGAAAGCATGGACAATACTGTTAACTTATGCTATCAAAGTTTTGTCTGTGTTACTACTGGTTTACCTCTTTCTCAGCAAAAATATGATGTTATCCAGCAGATAAAATGAACTCACCAACATTTCAAGGCCAAGAACCTGCCAGGAAAGTGTCAAGGCAAGTCCATGGCAGCACAATTGCAGGTGCTGGGCCATTCCACCCTGCACTGCTGTGGCTGTGCCTGGGCCCCCACACCTGACAGCAGACTGGATGATGCAGGCATCACCCAAATTTCCTCTGACTTATTATAAGACTTTGGCACCACAATGCTTAAAATTGTGCTAGAAAATTGTGCTAGGGACTTGCATCACCTTCCGAAAACCTTACCCTTGTGCTATCCAGACTGGGAAAAAAATCTTGCAGAACTTTCAATTCCTGTTAGGATTAATAATCCTAGAATCACATTAAAAGTTGAAACTATAGTTTACAGCAGGAAGGACCTTCCTTTAGAAGAAGGAAGGTATGAATAAAAAGATGAACACTGAATATACATGTATGAACTGAGAAGAGCCAGGAAACCCTCTATGCACAATCTTTCCTCATTACCTGGTATTATTACGGCACTTCTCTTCTGAGCTCCCTGGTGCAATTTGCCAGCAAAATCACAACCACAGGAGACAGGTGCACTATATTCCTGGGCCCATTTTCTGTTCAGTTGTGCCTTTTCTATCAAGCACTTATTTTGTTGAGCATGAACATGGGAATAATTTTTCCCTTTGCTGTTAGTAAACCAGTATGTTTCAGGAGAGTTACTATGTCCTGTCTCACAACCCTTTTGGACTTTTTTCCTAAGGGTAAAAAACCTCAACTTGATAAACTTTGGAGAAAACATCGTAAGGGTTCCCAGGAGAAAAGTATCAGATGTTTGGAGGATCAAGGTTTACAGCTGCCTTTGTTTTGGTTTTTTGTTTTCTTTGATTTAAAATATTATGTAGAACATGTTGGGCTGTTTGTTCTAAATGCTTTAGTTCTTTAGTTTTTGTGCGTGCAGGTGAAAACAAAAATAAAGCAGAGAGGGCTGACAATTTAGAAGGCTGCAGTATACTCCAGCACTATTCTTCTGTGTAATAGATGGCTTAAATAGCCACAAGGTGGTAATAGTGCTCTTCATGGCAAAGCTCAGGCATGTTCACAGAGCAGGGTTAACTCTGTAGAGATGTCTGATTTGCTAAGAATGATAATTACAAAGAACAGTAGTGCCTTTGGAAATGAGGAAATGAAAACTTCTAGCAGAACACTGTGTGCTGGCTAAGAGAGAAATGCCCTGGCAGTGATACACACTGACAGTAAACTGATTTAAAACATGTTCTTGTAGTAGCATGACAAACATTAAGAGCACCATGGGAGTAAAGGCAGGTGATAAAATCCACCACAGTCGTGCAGTGGCTGTCTGGGTGAATTGCCAAGGTTTTAGTGAGAAATAATGGGGAAAAAACCACTCATAAGTTCTTCATTAGAAATAAGTAAGATTATAGCTCTTCTGATTTGAGCTGAGGTATAGTTTGTTTTCTTCCCAGTGGCTAATATGAGGCTGTGTTTTGGATTTCTGCTGAACACAGGGCTGATAACGTAGAAATGTTTTTGTTATTGCTGAGCAGAGCTTACACATTTCAGTGCTCAAAAAAAATACTATATATATAAAATATGTATTTATTTATATACATTTGTTTTATGTAAGGCAAATCTATTGATTCAGAGAGTAATGAATTTGGATACTTGGGGTTGTAGACAGTGTATCAGTCCCAGGCATAAACCAATTGACTGATCATTCACATAAATCAACAGAAATACTGCTGATTTAGAACACTGTTCTAAAACACAGCATACATCTGTGGATTCCAAGGAACACCCTGGTGTTAAAGCTGCATGAAAAAAAATTTCCAGATGATAGACATGTGCTATATTCATGCAGAATAAAGACTATGACACATACAAAGTGACACTTCAATTTCTAATCACACAGCTCAGCAATTATGTAGGGAAGCAATTTCATTACAAGGTTTTGCTTACTCTGAGATGATACTTGAAGAACATTTTTGAAATGCAATTTCAAATTTATTTCACACCATTTCACAAAAGATCTGTAATTCTTCTTGTGTTCCACTTAAACCCTGCTAGTCATGGCAGACTTTATAGCACAGTGCTCTACACAGGCTGGAACAAAAGGAAAATTAGGAATTTTAATTTTACCATCACTTCTGAGTCCAGACTTTTAAATCATCCCATGTAAATTCGAGGCACCATTTCCACAACTAGATACTACCTCCACTAAAAGTTTTAGAATCAGGCCTTTTATCCTTTAATATAAAACAAAGAAGAAGGATTGCATCACTTGCCTATGATGTTTAGGTCACTGAATCATGTGAGTAATAGTTCACTCATCTTCTGGCTGTCTAATCCATGGTTAGTGAATGCTCTTCATGCACCCTTTACCAAAAGGACTCAACTCATAAATGGTTGACCATTCATGAGGGAGTTCATTTAGTCTGAAGAAACAGACTTTGAAATGATGTGACTTTTATGCTTGTCATCTCTGCAGAAAGTAGCAAATCAGTGGAAAAAAAAAGTAAGTCATACTACCCTGACCCACAGCAATTTTCTTTTGTCTTGGTACAAAGAGATTCTCACTTAAGCATATAACAGGACAGCATTTAGCCTACTTTATCATGAGGCTTTCTTTTTTCTCCTCGTCTCCTTAAAAAGACCTCACACACGCTCTTTCTCTTCAATCATATATTTTTTAAAAGTTTCAATTATAATTTTGTAACCTTTTTTTCTCTTGTGACTTCATTGACCCATTTAAAGACCTTGGTTTTAACCACTCTAAGGTTTACAATACCTCTTCCTGTAAAAGAGGTAACAATGCCTTCAAGCCTGTAAACAGGGAGAAACCAGACTGCCTGTGGGGTGTCCAACACTGGAATTTGAACTCCATGAGTAGTTCTCAGAACAAGGACCTCTCACTCTCAGGAGTGCCAGTTGCAGCAAGAATAAACAACATTTAGGTCAGCCAAGGCAGAGTCAGACATTAGTGCTGGGCAATGGGCATGCAGGATTGCACAGCACAGATTTACTTTCAGGGATGGTGCAAAAAAAACTTCTTAGCCCACCAAGTTCAGTTCTTTTAGTAACAGTGAGCTTATATAATCCCTTTGCTTGTTAATAAGACAGAGCTGCCTACATGTTGAGAAATAAAAAAGTTTAGCATAAGTAAGTTTTGAGTAGAACGAGTTACACAGGTTTATAATACTGTGTGATTTAGTACATTCTTTGCTTAACTTTACTTGCTCAGCAGGAGTAGTGGGATTTGCTGAATCCTTAGGCTGCAAACTGAGCTCATACCTAGATATGTATTCAGCTGGAATAGAGTTAATTTTCTAACTAATTTTCCTACTATCTGGTACAGTGCTGTGTTTTGCCTTTAGTATGAGAAGGAAATTGGCAACACACTTACATTTTGGTTGTTGCTAAGTCACGTTGATCTTGAGTCCAGGGCTGTTTTAGTTCCCCATGCTTTACCATCAAGCAGGCGTACCAGGAGCACAACAGGAAGATATGGAAGCTATAACCACCAGCAGGAGCTTCAGCTTGACAAGAAAAGAACAGGGTTCAACCTGCCTGCATGAACACAGAGAAAAAAAATCCAATAAGGTGTTAAAAGACCCCAGACCAAAAATTGCCATTCCACCAAGAGGTACATGCAAAGTGTTTGAAGAGCAGAGGAGGGATGGGTACATGAGTTATGAGTATAATTGCCTTAATTATTTCTTTGTTCTGGGTTCCTCTGCAGAGGCACCCAACTTGAGCTGACCTGCTGCTGTACCACACTATTAAATTATTTCTTTTTATAAATCCAGTGCCTGAGATTCTGCTCCTGGAGACCCAGGGTCAAGTCTGTAGAAGGAGGAAGTGCAAAGGGACAGGTCACAGCAGGTAAAATCTGGGGTGGTCTGTGTGCAACTGCTCAGGCAGAGGCTTCTCCTTTAACATAAATGTTATTCCACACTGTGTCCATACCAATATCAGGGAAGTGGGGGTGTNGCTTGACAAGAAAAGAACAGGGTTCAACCTGCCTGCATGAACACAGAGAAAAAAAATCCAATAAGGTGTTAAAAGACCCCAGACCAAAAATTGCCATTCCACCAAGAGGTACATGCAAAGTGTTTGAAGAGCAGAGGAGGGATGGGTACATGAGTTATGAGTATAATTGCCTTAATTATTTCTTTGTTCTGGGTTCCTCTGCAGAGGCACCCAACTTGAGCTGACCTGCTGCTGTACCACACTATTAAATTATTTCTTTTTATAAATCCAGTGCCTGAGATTCTGCTCCTGGAGACCCAGGGTCAAGTCTGTAGAAGGAGGAAGTGCAAAGGGACAGGTCACAGCAGGTAAAATCTGGGGTGGTCTGTGTNGTGAAAATGTGGGGTGATCTCTGTGCATCTGCTCAGGCATAGTCTTCTCCTTTAACATAAATGTTATTCCACACTGTGTCCATACATACTCAAATTAGGCTACCTGGAAAAGGTTAAATCAAACAACAGCTCTGTGGAGTTCATTCAGGGTGCAACATTTCTGACAGAGATTAAAGGGGGTGTGGGTGCCTTCAGCTCTTTCCTGGTAAAAGCATATTCTGCACAGGAAAATGCCACATCTTTCTTCTGTGCAGTGAATACATTGGTATTGTGCCACATTATGTTATTAGAGTTCTTATTGTCCTGAAATGGTCATCCCAATAGAGATGCTGTGAAATAGCTAGTTCACAGAAACCAATTAAAAAAGTTGTGTCTTCCTTTGTCATAACTCATCTGATGTTCCTTCTGTACTCATCACAGTAACATAATCAAGCCCCTTTCAATCCAGCATTAAGAGTATCAAAAAATAATTAACCTAAAGAAGAATTTATGAGTGGATACTGAGAAAAGTCCTGCCAATTCTACATAATAATTAGGTTATCATTAGTGTGTGGGATGTATTTGAATGAGATTAAATTTTTAATAAATTATCAAAGCAGTGACTGAAATGACCTATGGGAGCTTGTTTGGACAAGTTGTTACAGATCACTATAGTCTGCTTAAGAAAAGACAGGAAAGAAAAATAAGTTCTTTTCTTCATTTTCAGAACTTCAGGTAGACAACACTTCTGTGGGAAGTCTGGGAGAAAGATATTCCTGTATTTCCAAGCTGTGCTGAGCTTCACTTGCTGCAGTTAAGACATGGAACCATTTTCTCTATTTACGAGAGTTCTATCACTGCACAGAGTGTCACCTTGTGCATCAGCCCACAACATCCTTAAAACACATAGGGAATGGCTGACATTTAGTCAACTTCTGTGTTGTGATTTTTTTTTCTTTCAGGTACAGATTATTTCCAGGTCTCCTGGGGTCAACTACCATTAACTACCCTGATATAATGGAGCCTGGCACAGAATCACAAATGTAGGTTTGTACTTTATGCCTAATTTTCACAAACTTATCTGCACACAAACACTGTGAGACAGAAATCTGGAAAGGACCAAGACCACCTGAACTCAACTGAGATTTATATATTTTATGGTCCTCAGCTATTTTACAGGTTAAATACTTGGGCAGTATTTGAATGACAGAAGGGAGTGCCAGTAGATGTGATAAAATGGTAAGATTACCATAAGCACACAGCTAAACCCTATCTTTTAACTTATGTTTCTGCTTGTAGTCAAGCTTTCAAAACCAGACAAACATAATTGATTACCTGTTCTTTTACCAGGAAACAGAACTATGCACCTTATTGCAGTGTTTAATACACCAGTTCTGAGGATTTTTAAGGCTACCAAGTAAGTAGGTATTTTTTACTGATATTTTCTTTATATATTTATTTATTTTATACTGATATAATTTATCTATTTTTAACTGATACTTAAAGGAATCTACATGGCATGCAATCTTCTTATTTTAAGAAGACTCTTATATTATTATATTAACTGAAAAAAGACAAGTGCTTGTGAGTAATGATTGAGTGGAATGTGAAGCTTGCTGCTGCTTGACAACAGAATGTCACTGAGTAGGCAGCCCCTCTACAAATATCTTTGAAACCAAGATATTTGAATTAATAAGTCACTTAAAGAACAGAGATGCTACACTTACTTCAGACATTATTCAGGTGGCATTTGCTCTAGAGACTGTTGATTATATCTGACCTACTGTTGACTTTTAAGATTTATGTGCAATATCTCAGGAACAATTTCAAGGAGTGAGTGATGATCCAGCAGTCACCCCTGTAATACCATATATCCTCTGGTTTTTCAAAAGTTAGTCAGTCTTGCCTAAGAAGTTTTATTCTAGATTGAGACATTACTACAATGATCTTGGAGCAGCTCAACTTGAAATCAAAATACTTTGAAGATGTGTATATGTTAATCCTGAGGTGAATTCAACCAGCCATGGAATTACTAGTCGAAGTAGAATCATCTTAGTCTAGAATTGAAATGTTAATAATGCCATATTCTTATATTCTTATATAGTTATTTCTTCCTCATTGGAACAGCAAATGCCAGGATAAGGAGTAAATGATTCTTCACAGCTGTCCCAGGTGTCAGAAAAACTTTATGGAATTGCAGCAAGTTATAATCTCCTCCACACTTTTGAATCATCTGTGCTGGCAGAAAACCAGTGCAGACCAAAGGCAGGCAGTCTAATACCTGTTGCCTTGAACTTGGTGCTGTGTTGATGGAATAGTTTTCCTGAATAGTTTGTTTCTTGCCCTCATTATTACTAGATGACAAGATATGCCTCTGATAATGATGGACAATATCACAAGCTTACTCAGGAGGATTTTAGCTTTTCAAAAGCAATTTTAAAAGAAAAACTCTACATAATTTGCCAGTAAAAAAGTCACATATCCATTGCTTTTTATCATATGAAAAGTAAAATACTTTTCTGATGGTGTAAGTAGTTCTAACTACATGGGAAAATTCACACTAAAGAGAATCCATTCCTTGGTTTGGTATGCTGACTGAAATCTACAGGATAACAGAGGGAGGTCAGGATTTTTCAAAGTGGTCTGAATTATTCTGTCTCTGCTGCCAGTGCCAATCTGAATTCTCTAAGAGCATAATTCACTAAGCACACTGTGCTGCTCTCTCTCCAAAACCAGTGGTATTCTAAGAATTCAATTATTTGTTGGAAAAAAACCTCACCAAGTTAGACGTTTCGTGATTTTTCTGTGTATCTAAAGTGGAGGAAAGGCTGACAAAAGCTTAATGCATTTCCCACGTCCAAAAGAGCAGCAGCAGGATGACAGCAGAAAACAGAAACAGCCCTGACAAGATAAGGATGCTGTGAAGCAGTGTAATTATCACAGAATCATAGAATGATTTGGGTTTCATCTCCTGCTGTGGGACCAGATAAATAGATGCCATCAAAGCTTAGCAAGAACCATACCCCAGGCTTGTAAGATAAACAGCTGTACAGCTGCAGCAGCTGCTGTACAGATGTAGGACCCAAACCCAACTCCTGCTTATGTCAGAGGAAACTTTTTGTTCTCAGTGCAGCAATAACAAGTTAGGAAAATTAATCATAGACACCAAGCATTGCTCTCTGCAGAATGCCCAGGAAATAGATGCATTTTTGTTTTTTTTTCTGATTTGGGCTTTAGACTCAAAAACGTGAATTCAACACCAAGGAAAGTTCTGAACATCAAAAAAAGATTTACAGTACAATATACATACATAAGCTGTTTTTAATAAAACAAAGATTCCCTGATATTTGCTGCAAACCTCTCCTCATGCTGAAAATCAATAATTAAAAAAGTCGACTGAATGTAACTATTGTGAAGTCACAGTGTAAGTTTCTTAAAAGACCAGAAAGTGTTAAATCAATTTGTTCCAGGACCAAACTTCATTTTATCTCATTAAAGTTACATCTGAGAGTTATGAAAATGAAAGGCTTACTAATATGGCTTATCTTTTCTTCTCCTTACATTATGTATGAGACAGTATAAATACATGAAAAGCTTAGAGTTCCCCATATCATTTCCAAAATTGTCTGTGAGAAGCACCAGTATGCAAAATATCAGATAAATGTGATTTTGCCATCCTCAGAGAGCCTCTTTCCAAAACCTGTCATATGATGCAACAATACTCATTCAACTCCATGATTATATTTAGCTTCTCTCTGTTCCTGGGCCTATCACTCTCACCTGTTTGGCTGCTAAAGGGACTGCAGTGTCTCCATGTAAACACTGTCTTTGTGATCACCTGACACAGCAGATGAAAAACATCTTTTACAGCCCAACATGTGGGAGTGATCACATTATCTTTAAAAATATAGCTTTGGATGGCTTCCTGCTGTAGTTGCTGCCCATTGTCCCCAGTGCTGTTGGTATGTAACACAAAAATACAGTATTATCTTCCATAATTTCTCTTCCTGCAAAATTTTTGAAGTTGTTACTCTGATCCAGTAAGACTTCTAATTTGTAAACTTTTTAAAAGATGCCACTTCTTTCACCATGAATATTCCTAATAGGTGTAAACCATATTCAACAGTTGCTAAGGTACTTGCATAAAAGCAATTCAGCTTAACAGGACACATTCTCATATTCTTCTGTGCCAATTGAAAAATCCATATTTAGTTTCTAGGATTTACCTTCATTTTGTAATCAAAACAATTTTGAGTATCATGTTAATCTCATGAGTTTTGCATATGACATATTGCAAGATATATTCCACAGCTGAACATTTCTTCTCTACTCGAGGGCTATCACCATTTTGACCATGGCACGCTGATCCTACAGAAAACAAAATCTGCAAGGAATACTTATATTATGTAATAGACTCTCATCAACCCCCAAACACAAACTGTCACTCTCCCATGGCCTAGTTGTACCCTCTGTCTACGAATTTTGACACTGTATGATGTCTCTGAAGAGACTAGATTTTCAATATCCCTCCTAGAATATTTAGGTTTTAATTATTTAGCTGCATTTATGGGAAATGGCCCATCTGTTCTCCCTCAGCTGTTATATTAAACTTCTAATATTGTATTAATGTGAAATGTCAAGTTTTCCTCAAAGATATAAAGAAAGGTGACAATTAAAACAAAATCAAATTCTATAGCACACAGTCTAATTAGAATCTGACCCTAGCATTCAGGTTTGCCATTAAATTAAAAAATTAATACCCATTTATTTTGTATAAAAATATCACCGTATGGGTTTCTCTGGAACCTCTGGAACCAAGAAAATTGCACTTTTGCATAATAAAATCTACTTCAAAGACATCTAATACTTTCAAAGTACAAAACACCAACTCATTCATGTATTTAAAATACATTTCCTCCATACTTGTTAGGGCACCTAAATGCAAAAGATCTTTTTTTCCCCCCTTTCTAGACTAAGATTTTATAGCTTCAAACTCTTATTTTGTTTCCATGCTCCTTTCAAATATGAAAACTTCTCCTACGCCGCATCAATAATGTAATTATACCTTAATGTTTCTCTTGTTACAAAGAATTGAAGCATTACACTGCCTTTTACCAGCTTCCTTGCTAGGACAGAATACAGAGGGATGTGTTTTTAGCTACAGTAATTACCTTAATTTTGTAGGAACATAAGATTGCTGTGTAATCGGCTATTACTAATGCAATTACTCTGAAGAAATGGCTCACAAAGAGATGTGTCAGGGGTGCTTCTACATCAGCACAGATTGAAGTAATTTAATAATGAGTCACATTTGGTCTCTGAAGTGGGTAATACTGAATGGCAAATATCCACTCTGTAATGAAGATTTATGAAAGCATTATTTTGGCATGTAGTTACAGGACAGCTACTGGGTTTTGCAAATTAACTGTACACCTCTTTTCTTTCCAAACATGTAATTTATGTTCTAGTTGAGACCCCAGCTGGGCTCAGGGTGCCTTTCTGCAAGATACCTGGTCAGCACGTGGTATTCTTCATTCTTTTAAAAGCCAGAGTCACAGCTTGCTGAAGTAAACAGGGAGACTTTGAGTGAGTTATGGACTTATAAATGACAGACTACAGGAAAACAAGGTGGAGGTAGGGGCCTGTCATCCCACTTCCAAGAGTCCTAGCTTAAGAAGGCTCTTGTCAACATGACTGACTGTATTATTCAGCATTCACTTAAATTTTTTCCTGAGCCAAAGCCATGGAAATTCAGTGAGTACCTCAAGACCATCCCAGAAGCTTGTGACACAGTGCAAAAGTGAACTCAGATCTTTAAAATCCCTCTTTGGCTCCTTAGCCACACACCACACAACTTCTGTCTGTAGTGTGCAAATAACCAGTAAATTTTTAAACTTATTAACACGTTTCAACAGGCCTGACATAGTTCAATTAGTTATTGACTATGATTGCAAAGAAACACCCTAGTGAATCAACATTATAAAATATGCCACAGCAGGCTGCCACACTGCAAGAGCTGGAATGAAAACCCTTTGGGTAAAGACCAATTGCTCACAAGTAGCTCTACAGAATGAGTTGACTTACTATAGCTTTACTGCAGAAGCACTGACACACCCAGGGTACCAAACACACACAGAATGTCACTACAACAGGTATGGTAAATCTTTCCCTGCCCCCTCCCCTTTTTTTTGCTGTTCCTGCAACTGAAAAACATAAACTAAAATCACCTAAACATAGGGATTAAATGATGACAGTAGAGTTTTGTCATTCAATAAGAAATGACTGCTCCCCCTAATAGTGCAGCATAATAAGTGAGAAGAATATCATAATTTTATATTAGTACAAAATTAGTCACCTTCAGCAATATTAATTACAAAGGTGTGTATACAGAAGGCCTGACCTGGCCAGGGTTAACACAACAGGTTGTGAGAAGGAATCAGATTCTTCAGATAACAGAGGCTGGCCAATGTGGGGCTATATTAATATGACAGTTAAAGGAGAAAATGTCTAGATTAAAAACATTGAAAGGGAGTATCCTGAGCTCCCTTTGAGTGAAGAATGAAAATATTTACTGGGGTCCCTAATAATAAAAGACTAAAATGACCAAGCCAGGATGCAACTCCCAGCCCCACAACTCTTCAAACAACAATAAAAAGGAAAACAAACCCCAAACTAAATACACAGCCCAATAAAACAGGGAGTATTAAAAATGTACAATGAGGATGAGCTGTTTGTTAGAGAGGGTGCAAAAAGAGGCACCTGCTTTACAGGTTTCTGCCTCATCAGCACAACCTGGAGAGCACAAACCTGTGGTTCTGTCCATCCTCTCAGCACTCCAAGGCACCACCAGACCCTGCAAGCTCCTTCCCCCTCCTGGGGCTTGGCTGCCTGTGCCAGAGGCCAGCTCTGACAGGGCATCCCTGCAGCCTTGGGTCAGACTTGTGTGAGAAGGAGCCTGGGGAAGCCTTGGTGGTGGCCTCCTCCCTTCACTCCAGAGCTGCATTGAGCTCAGACCTTGCTCCTTCCCAAACAGATCCGTGCCTGGTTACATCCCCTGCTGGTCCTCGCTCCCTGATTGGAATTCCTGGTCTGGCATCACATTTCCCTCATCACTGGGGACTCATCTGGCAACAAGCAGAGTGTAGACTGATCTTATTACAACAGCCAAAGCTCTTCTGCTCTGCATGCCCAGGTACCCTGCAGTCCATTGGTGTGGAATTCGGGCACACAGGCTAACTTAATAACTTGATACTTTATATTATGGCATTGTTCCTCGCTGCCTGTTCTCAAATAAAGATGCATCTGATGATGAGAGCATCTTCAAACCCAGTCCCTTATTGACCATAAGCAACATCTGTGTCCAGCTTGAAACAAACCACAGAACACTGGCTTCACATTCCCCAAACACTTCCCAGCACTTTTCTATTTCACACATCGAGAAATTCACCGGTACCAGGGCACTGAAAGAATCAGAAAGTGAGAGCTTCAACATCAAGTAAGTCTTTAAATTGGCAGAACATGCACATTATTCTCAATTGTCTCACAGATGATCATCATAAAAAAACCCAAAGAAAGAAAAAAAAACCCCAAAACCCAAAAAACTAAACAAAAAAAAAACCACCCAGAAAAAGCAACAAAAAACCAACCCCTGTTTTTGAAGTTGAAAATTCTTTCATGATCCAAAAGAATGTTTGACCAACTCAAGCTCAGTATTTAAACAGTGCTATTCAATATCTCCAGGAAGATGAATACACACTGCCTGCATTTTGCCTCAGCATCTGTTAGTGTTCAGTACTTAGTGGTTCTAAGAATGACATATCAATGAGGTGAAGTATTTTTTTGGTGCCATGGGTGACTAGTAAAAGTCCTGAAGTATGAGATTCAGCCAAGGAAAAATGTCATCATCTACTGTCTTTCCTTTCAGAATCCCCTGAATATGCCAATATGTACAGACACCCAAAACTTTGTACCTTGGATTTATTGTCTCCAGGAAATCTGTTTTAATTACACAATTTTTGAAGTTCCATTTTTAAATAGTTTAGGTTCCTGGCTCACACTATCCTCTCTGGAAGAACATTTCAGAACCTTACTCTTTGAACAGTTAAGAAAACTTCATTTCCATTCTAAATTTAAGTGATATGTATCCTTTAACAACTCCTAGTCCTCTTCAGTATCGATTTCCTGAATTTAGTTATGAAGAGGAAGCATATATCTTTTCAGGCTTAATTTGCCTAGACTAAATCAAACTCCTTTGTTGTCTCCATTAAGACACATATTCCATTCTCTCATTTTTCCCAGGAGACTTTAAGGACTGCATCTGTTCCAAATCAAGTTTCTTTTTCATGAGCACAGATGACCAGAACTGTACACAGTAAACCAAATGGAGATTTCCCAGCATTTTATAAAATACTACAAACATCTTCCTTCCTCTACTAAAAATATACTTTCCAGTATTCCCTAGAACTGTATAAATCTTCTTCATAACTGTATGATATGAACAAATAGTGGTAGCTGAGGGTGACCTTTTGATTTACCATTTAATTCACGTCCTTCTTTTTGCCTCCCCTTGCCTCAAACCAGTACAAAACTAATACAGAATTAGAAGCTATTTCTTACATCTTGCTACTTTATTCCAGCTGACACTCTTCCTGAGAAGAGCCTTACATATTTTTTTTCATAGTTTTCTTCCGGAAGTGTCTTTCATATTTCTATTTCCTTTCACGCTCCTCTGCATTCTGCTTTTTATTAAAACTTGGACCCTTTTGACATTTACCTTTTTCTTTTTCTGTCCATGTCAGCTTTTCAAATGGACCAGGTAGTGTAAAAACAGAAGGGGTTTTCTGTCAGAATGTGTTACAATTTCTTATAATCTCTACATTGAAAGGGAAATATTGAATCCCTAAGAACAATAAGTATAGTTGACTAAATTTGAAGTCACCTGGTCTAATCAAGCAGGGACTAATTTAAAATCTAATTAAAAGGGAGGGAAGCTAATAGCAGCTTTCAATTTTATGTGAATATCTCATTTAGTGGACTGTGTTTTAATTCTCTGTATTATTTCCTTTAAATTTTCCCTGTGATTTTTTTCCTCTTTATTATTTTCCCACCTCTTCACTCCTCAAAATTTCTATGTTTTTTCCCATCATCATCTGAGCTCATCTGTCTTTTTAACTTAATAACTTGATACTTTATATTATGGCATTGTTCCTTGCTGTGTGTTCTCAAATAAAGATGCATGTGATGATGAGAGCATATTACATGAAATTCAGTATTTCAAGAGTTGTAAGTTCACCTTGTAATGTATTTATCTTTTTCTACTCCTCCCAGTAATTTTAAATTTTATTTTAAATTTATACTCCTAATTTCTACATTTAATCCATATTTACATCATTAGTCCTAACCCTAATTTCTTGTTTTCTGGTAATGATCCTACTGAAACTCAATAGTACTGGGAATTTTAGGAAGTGGATTTCTGTTCTACACTGGGTAGCTCCTTCTTCTAACAGATTGCTTCTGAGTTTTTCCTAATTCATCACACGGAAGACTGTGTTCTCACTACATAATTAAACTATATCAATTCTGCTGAATGGGTACAGATGGGAAAGGTTAAACGAAAAGTCTCTTACTCTATCTGCATGCAACAGTCAGATCCTGCCTCACAGGACAATTCCATTATTGTATGACTTGGGGATACTATATCTTTTCATTCAAGTAAAAAACTTTCTGAAATTAAATATAGGGTATAATGCATCCTTGAAAGAATAAAAATTATCATTCAGTCAACATGTCACTAGTTTTTATCCAAGATTCTATGAAGGGAATGTATGACATCCCTACATTTTTTTAATGGAAAAATAATACAGAGGCAACGCTCAGCTTTGTTTAGGCTAAAAATAATGTATTTCAAATACTGTAACTAATGGAAATAAACCTGCATATTTTTTTATATATGAAGCTGATACCAGTGTATAGTGTACATTTTTATTTTTCCTTTTTTTTTTTTTTAACCTTACTGGCTTTTAATCACTGAGTTTCATGAACTCAGTTGCTGTAACAATTACTGCAGTTGCAGCTGTTGCAAAACTCACCATTGGGAAAGCAATCACAGTATTTATGATTAACCATGCAAAATAACACAAAAATATTTTAATTGGTTTAATGAATCTAGACACAGAGCTTCTCTCTATCAAATTTACGTTTTGTAAAATATACCTAGTCCATTAAAGAGTCAAATCTAATTATTGTGTATACATCTCTGTGCATATTATTCATGTATGAAAGCATCAGCAAGACAGAGAAATATCATTTTACAGCATTTGCATTCTATGTAGGATTTTCAAAGCATGCTTCCAGATTCACTTCTTATTTTTCATGCTATGGATTACCTGCAGTCATCTTCAGCCCTGCACAGCATTCTGAGCTCCTGTGACACAAATCAACATCAAATATGGATCTTTCTATCTCAATACCAGATGAATAACTTTTAACACAAACATAATGTCTGTCCTAATGCACAGGTCCTGTATGTTTGTCCTTTCATCTACACACTGCAATTAGAAACCCTTAAATGTTGATAAAATTTTACTTACAGTTTAAGGCACTGACATTTTGTGCAGTTGTGGTTTCTTGAACTTTGCAGGCCCCTAAAACAAAAGGTAAGCTACACGGGTTGAAAAAAAGAGAAAAAAGCATGTACAAATACAAGGAAATTATTCTATAGTTTTGAAACAGTAAGTACTGTTTTAATCTTTTTTTTTAAATTGCTGCTACCTAACAAGTCTGCCTCTTATTTAAAAATGATCTGCAATTAAATATTAAAGGAAATCATTACTGTTAAAAATACAGGCTAAACACACACTAATTAGATTTAGAAACATCTCCATTAAGTAAGATAATGAAATGTTTTTGAGGCAAATGAACTGCACAATTGCATTGGTACTAAGAAACCTGAATTAAAAGAAAAATGTGTAAAAAATCCCAATGGAAGAAAATATTCTCCTTTTTTTGTGCTCTTGTTTACCCCAAAAGTGTCTTAAAAGGGTTCTCAGAAACAGCACAATCTATATAATACCAAATTGAAAGGTTCACAAGTGAAATAAATGAATTTTTCTTACTGAAAACTGTATTTTAATTCTGGTGTTAATTCTAGTAAATGTTGAAACCAGAAACCATTATGTGCCAGCCAAACTACTTAGAAAACACACACAATTGTTACTTTCCAGTAACAGAGCAGTAATAACCCATTTTAAAAAGAGGAAAAGGAATGTATGTTGTACTTTACATTGTAAGATTACAAGTGAACCTTAAAATTGTATTTAATTCCTTCCCATCTAAGGAAAGAATTAAAAAAGAAGGAAACAAAAGGACAACTTGAAAGCTGAAGAGAATAATCCCAAGAAACTTTCAATTCCTTGTCTTAATTCTTGTACTTGCTGTGAAGATGAGTAGAACAGAAAAAAGCCCAAGCAAATAAAAACATATTCCAGTATAATCAGGTTTTTCTTCCCTGCCATTACAGCAAATAAATGACAACATGAATTTTAAAGAGGAACATGACCTTTAACTTGAATGTGTCTGTTTTACCTTTCTGATGACTTCAGAAAATAAAAGCAAAAAGGCTCCATACCTGGAGCATTTGCAGAGAGATGTCCACACTCAGCACCTGCTCCTTTTAAGAGCTTGTATAGTGCTTAATATGAAAAGGCTTTTTGTTTCAACTTCTATCACAATAGAAGTTTTTTCAACTTTTATCACAATAAAAGACTATATAAAATTATAATAATAAATACTGAAATAAAGCATGTAAAAATATTTTGAGGAAGCGATATTTAGGTAAAGAAATACTTATGTACATTAAAATCAAACCTCAAATATTTTTTTGCAGTGTAAATGAAGACGTGCTGCTCCATCTAAATAGCACTAACTTCAGGACCTCAAAACCCATTTTTTTAACAATTTGATGGCATTTCAAGTTCACATAATCACAAGTCACTAAATATTACTGAGCCATTCCAAATCCCAATACTAAAGAAAATCCCATAGCCCTCAAGGCTTCTCTTAATTTATAGAGAAACAGTGTCCCTTGGTGGCAAATGAGGGTAAATGCAAAGGTATTCAGGGGCTTGTGCTAAATGTGATTTATATGGAGAGTAATCTATATTAAAACATCCAGTAATTTTAACCTATCCATCGCTCTTATACCCCAGGTAGGCCCTGGGGTGCCTACCACTTTTTCAGTTAAAAAATAAATTAAAATAATTAGTGGTGGTGTCTCCATTACCTTTGGCTCATGTGCCCCATTGCTGCCTCAGAACACAAACACAAGCTGTTGCAAATTAACAATCTATGATATACTACTACCTGACACTATATTATCTAGACAAATATGTAAATCTGCATCTATATAATTTCAAATTATCTAGAAACAATTTCCATTTTTATTGTACCTGATTGAAGATAATTATTTTGGTTGTGATAGTCAGGAATTAGATGAACTAATTTTATCTTCTGTGTGCCACAACTGTTTATATTAACTGTATTTGAGTATCTACTTCCAAGTGGCAGATGACTTGGAATGAATAACTAATGATTAGTTTTATTCTAATAAAATGTAATTCCAAGCATATAAGGATTTTTCTAAGAGTACCACTTACTCTATAAAGCTTCATAATCACAGACTGGAATCTCTCAAACAAATGGATCATTGTGCATTAAGATGTTTGCTTTTTCACCCTTAATTTTTGGAAGCACCTATTGTAGCTCATTAACATGCCATTGTAACAGTCAATTTCATTTATATAGTTGTGATTGATAAATCAAGATTTTTCCTTAGGATAAATCAATCTTAACATAGTTTTTGTTTGTTTGTTTGTTTGTTTCCAGCTGTTAAATAGAAAGTAACATGTTTTATACATATAAAATAGCACTATATATATAT
>VZTT01022481.1:52531-68817 GCA_013400855.1 Buphagus erythrorhynchus
GAACAGTAACATACTTCACAGTAACAATGGCATTCAGTGTTTTCAACACCAGGAAGCATCCTCTTATTTCTAAATGGCCCTGAAGACGTTAGGCAATAGCCACAACCAAGTATGTAAAAGAAGACTTAATCTTGAATTAGATAAATTGAGGATAATCGGGATTTAGTCTAAGTAAGAAGTAGTCATCTGAAACTGGACTACAAATTCAGCTGTACCACAAATCAGATTGTTCCAAAATGAAGAACTGTGTGCTGTGGCATTCCATCATAGATGGGGTGCCACTTGCACTTAATGGAACCCAAAATTTCACCTGCCTTGCCACTCCACTAACCCATTAATGGAAATGAAATCTGAGTCAGCAGCCAGGAGGGCCAGCCCTGTCCTGGGGAGCATCAGGCACAGCATCACAGCCAGACAAGGGAGGGGATTGTCCTGCTCTGCTCTGAGCTGGGGCAGCCTCACCTCCAGTGCTGGGGGCAGGTCTGGGTGCCACAATATAAAAATGACATAAAGCTGTTAGAGAGTGTCCAAAGGAGGGCCATGAGGATGATGAAGGATCTGGTGAGGAAGCTGAGTGAGGAGCAGCTGAGGTCACTCAGTCTGTTCAGTCTGGAGGAGACTGAGGACAGACCTCACTGCAGTTTGCAATTTTCTCCTGAAGGGGAGAGGCAGATACAGATCTCTTCTCTCTGGTGACCAGTGCCAGGACCCAAGGGAATGCCCTGAAGTTGTATTAGAGCAGGTTTAGGTTGGGTGTTAGAAATCACTCAGAGGTGGCTAGGCACGGGAACAGGCTCCCCAGGGAAGCACCAAACCTGACAGAGCTCCAGAAGTTTTTGCACAATGCTCTCAGGCACAGAGTGATCCTTGGGGCATCTTGTGCAGGGCCAGGAGTTGAACTTGATGATCCTGATGGGTCCCTTCCAACTCAGCATGTTCTATGATTCTATGATTACCTGTCATCTTCACAAAAGTCACAATTCTAGACTAAACCTTGCTGCTCTCAGCACACACTTTGACCCCTGAATAGCCAATCTTAAAAATCCTGTTTACAAAATTCCAGTACCTTTCAGAAACATGTTTCATGAAAAGCCCAGATTTCTGTAAGTCGTCTTGCATGCACCTCGGAATTTGTATTTGAATAACTCAAGAATTTTAAGAGAATAATAAAGTTGTAAAGAACATCTCTGCATAGGTAGGGAATGCTGATGTTAAGAGGCAGATTTGAATCCTCAGCCCTGATCCTTTACACACACTGCACATGGGAAAAAAAGCTTAAATACTCATTAATCAGCTGCCCAGGGTTTTTTGGTACAGTCCCACCGGGCAGTTCGGGTTCAGGTGGCCTTAGGAGAAGACTCCTTCCTAATTGTCCTGAACTGGAATCAGAATGTGCAAGGAGCCAGTTAGACTTGAGCCTTGAGCACCAGACACATGCAAAAAATCCAGATGCTATTTTGCCTTGCTCCACAGTAGAGGAAATCTACAGAGCAACATTTTTCTTTGCTGCTCTTTTGTGAGCAGGTCAGATAGGACAGTGTTTGAAAACACCTCTTACCCTCTGGCACTTAGAATAAAGCCCATTTTAGACAGCCAATGGTTGGACAGATTCTTCCAATCAGCATGAAACCTTGTCTGCATACTTACTGTTTAATCATACACAGAAGCACAAGTCTGAGGTAAACCACACATATCACTGAGGGAATTCTAGTACATAAAATAATGCATGTCTTGTTCATAAAAAGATGAGTGTTTTAACCAAGAACTCCCTTGCAGCATCAATAAAAGATTTTGATGTCACTACAGCATTACCTTCTTGTGAAAGATATAGTAATGTTCTTTGCAAAAGACTTGCTGGGAGAAACAGTTTGGGTGTTTGATATCTTCAAACCAAAAACATTTATTCTTACCTGCAACTGGAGATAGGAATGATATGAATATCTGAAGAAAAGAAATTTTACTTATAACTATTATATGTATTGAATGATTAATTTTTAAAAAGCCAAATGACCAAACAAAGAACATGACTTAGTGACATTAAAATGGGAAGTTACATACATTTTCATGACATAACAACATAACAAGGCATAAAAATACTGTGGCCCATTCAGCATTACTGTTACATATTTTGAATATTATTTCTGCCTTTTCTGTTCAGTGTACAGTTTTGGTTCAGATGCATTTACAACTCTAATAGCATCACACTTAAAACCTACATTTGTGTTTTCAAAAATAAACCAACCAAACAGAAAATGGAACAAAGGAAGAAACCAACTACAGCTGAGCTTTCTAGATTTGAATCAGAATTTACATTGTTTGAACTTGACAATTTGCTCTCCACTTCTGTGTGCTGTGCTTCCTCCTTATATAAAGAGCAGTTTAGGAAGGTAAGCAAGCAATGTAGAAACAAGCAATCAGTTTTATTTCAATACAATTATTTTTAACCTGATCAGAATTTTGCTCCAATATCTTCAAGAAAAAGGGCAAAGGAAGGAAACATTCATATGTAGTGTGATAAACTGTAAGGTCAGAAAGATTTTTCTAAATTCATTTTTAGCTCCTGATAGACAGACTAACAAATTTCCATTATCTTCAACTTTCAAGAAAGCAACTGTTCCACCTGATCACATCTTTATTATTTGTATGACTGCTCCTTCTGGAGAGAGAATGCTTGAAGTCAGAACACTGAAATTTTTATGTGGCATCACTACAGAAAAAAGAAAGTGGACACAATTTCAAGGCAGACAAGGGTGAATCCATATGTTCAGCTTCTTTTGGGAGACTTAATTCCTTGTAGTTTTAATTGTTCATTAACACATTCCCTATTAACTAGAAGATATGTTTAAATCACTGCTAAATAAACTGAATGTTCACTGCTTCTGTTCCTAACTGGATTTAACAGCAATGGTTTCAGAAATCCTGAATTTCAAGGGACTACAGCAAGGGAGCTGGGAAGAAAATACAAAAGATATTAAACATTGTTCTAAGTAGTGGTAATTGTGAAATTTTATTTAATTTTTTGAAGTCACAGAAGAAAGTAGAAAATAGAGACAAAGTGTTGGATGTAAATAACCAACAACAGATGTAACGTAACTAAACAAGATAAAAAAAAATCCACTACCTTAAATTAATACATTTTACATGAGAAAACAATTGGTACAAAGGCTGAATTAGAACCATGATTTTCAAGGTCAGGCATGCACTTCCCTAGTCCCTCAAAAGCCTCAAGTCAAAAGAATATTCAGCTGGGAACTGTATTAATCCTGAACAATGTACCCTGTAAATGGACTCCATGCTTTCCTAACTTCTACCATGAAATAGCTGAAATAATAAATTGGAAAAAGGCTCATTCGAGGTATATTCCACCAATTCCACACTGCTATTTAATAAACAGAAAAAAAATTATTGTCATCCAACCTGACTTTTAGCTACCTCCTCAACCCTAAGTTTGATCTCCTAAATCACTAATTGAGAATCAATGATTCAAGGTTTTAGTATCAAATTAGTAGTTTTACTGGAATATGAACATTAAACTTTACAATAAAATACACTGTACTAGAAGGTCCATTCAAATCTAGGTAATTTCAGTTACATTCCTATGGCTTTGAGCAAAAAAAAAAAAACCCAAGCAGTTTTACTGTATGTACACAATATTGAACATCAAGATTTAAATTATTTATTAATAACCTACATTCACTGTGGATTTCTAAGATTTACATCCAAAAAGCATATTTTATTTACATGCTGCTGACATTTTAAAGAAAAAGAAATAAAATATTATCTGTTTAGGAACCATATCTACTCCAAAATTTAAAAAGATACATTTAACACCACAAAGCATTTTAAACATTTACAATAAAAAACAGCTTTCTGTGTGCCAATCATACTTACTATCCAAGAATGTAAAATTGCACTAACTACAATTAGACTAGAAACGCTTAAGACCTGAGAGTCAAATCTAAGCTTTTTTTTTTTTTAAAGCAAATCCTACAAGCTAATATGCCCTTATGTTAATTTAAACACAGACTGGTCAGTGGTCAATTAAAAAAAACAAACAAAAAAAAAGCCAACACCAAAAATAATCCCCCAAAACCCTAGTGCATTACTTCTGCAGCTCCAAAAATAGATCACTATAAAATTGTTGCAGTAGCTTGATAAGTGCCAGGCCTGCCAGATGCAGTAAGGCTTATTTCAAAGTGTCCTTTCCCACACACTGTACCCTAATCAAATAATGAGTGCCTTTGATCAGTTCCTGTGAGGATTCCCACATTCATGTAAGCATGCAGTTGCTCAAGTATGCATCTTGGATTTTTGAGGGCTTCCACCTCAAGCATACATACACAAGTGTTTTAATAGCTAGATCAGAGTAAAAATAAACATGAAGAGGCATAGAAATTTAGAAATACTGGCCAGAAAACATTTAAAGTCTAATGAGAAATTTTATATCCATCCACCCCAAGGGTCTTTAGAACTCAGCAGAGCCCAGGAGCATCATTCACTGTATTAGTAACCATCATGTACCTTATATAAAATAACAATAAATTAAAAAAATGGTTGTGCTAACAAGTGCACTTTACTGCACTGCAGGATGTAAAAAAGGTACCACACCTAGAAAGCCCAGAGAAGAGAAGCATCATGCAAAAGTTACTCCATTTGGTAGCAGCCATTTTATTTCGGCACTTGGAAACATAATGCTCCTTTTTGAGTGAAAAAGCTTCCCCCTCCCTCCTGGTATCCTTCAGACACTGCTGGACCAAGAGGGCTTGGGAAGGCCATGATTTTCCCACTCTGGAGCCATTTCCATGGCTGTAGCAGTTTGCCCTGCCCATGCAGATGGCTGGCAATGCAGTAGTGGTCCTTCCAGGCTGCAAGCAGGCAAACTGCAATCATCAGCCTACACAGGCAGCCTTGCTTTGCAGACTTTCCAACACTCAATTAACATTCCCCAGGACCCAGAAACCCGAGTGACCTCCAATTCCATCCACCAAAGCAAACCCATGAATATCTGTGAATCCCAAACAAAAGTATTCCTGCCCTTCCTAAGGACCAACCTTTGCTATTTAAGAACAGGAACATTTCATTAGAACTTGAAACCTGACTGCACCATTTGGCAACATATTCAAGTCTGCTTATGCCACTTCATCCTAATTTGTAATCTGAAAACCAGATCTGCATTACCACAACTTTACCTCTTCCACCACTGAAACAACTCCCAGCATATGCCTTTTTCCTGGGCTAAGGATCTTTGTTTTTCTAAGGCACTTGCATGAACAAGCACACAGGTCCATTTATTTATACAGAAATCAAATCAGTGTCACAAACAGGCTTGTAAGCAGTAAGAAAAATTTGATACCTGCTGATGAGGGGACACATTGTACTATCCAGTGGTTGGGTTTCTTTTTTTTTTTCTTTTCAAAAACCATAAAATTCCTACAGCTTAGTATGTTAAGGTGGGTTACAGCAGGGATTTTTTTGGTATGTTTTACAGAATTTACCTCTAAAAAGAAAACAAGGAAGGCAAACGGCCACAAGTTTTGTCACTCGTTTACATGAAGCAGCAGATACATTGAAGAACATTCTNGCTTCTAGCAAGTGGCTAGAAGTACTATCAAATGCTCTGCACCTTTTTAAAAAAAAAAATCAAAAAACAAACCACAACAAAAAAGACACATTTAATATACTGCTAAGGTTTTAATAGGTGATCAAGAAGGTGCTGACTCAGTTTCTTCTCCAGCCACAGCAGACACAGCACANCATAAAATTCCTACAGCTTAGTATGTTAAGGTGGGTTACAGCAGGGATTTTTTTGGTATGTTTTACAGAATTTACCTCTAAAAAGAAACCAAGGAAGGCAAACGGCCACAAGTTTTGTCACTCGTTTACATGAAGCAGCAGATACATTGAAGAACATTCTGCTATTAATACACAGCAAATCAAATTTTTCTACTATTTAAGTCAGTGTGTTTTATCCCTTTGATTCTGGCAACAAGCAAACTAATTTAAAGTTTAAAAAAAAAGAGAAAGTATATACAAATTAAGAGGAAACTCCAGAAGTTAGAATATACATGACTTCATGCAATGATACTATGCTTCCTCCCTAGAAACATCGATGATTTTAAAAGTCATCCTTTGTCGAAATAAGCTCTTCCACACTCTTGACAAAAAAAAGCCAAAAACAAACCACAACAAAAAAGACACATTTAATATACTGCTAAGGTTTTAATAGGTGATCAAGAAGGTGCTGACTCAGTTTCTTCTCCAGCTACTCTTCAACAGACCTTGCCATTGTTCACCATGCAGAAGAGCTCTCATCCCCCCAGGAGGAGACTGCTTGGCACCACGAATACAGATCACTTTGTACAGTTTTTACTGAGGTTAAATAAACCCATGATGTCAACCATTGCCTTCCGGATGTTTTGTCCAAAGCGATGAGAATCCTTTAAAAACAAACAAAAACCAAAACCAAACATTTGTACTGTCCATCAACAGTTATTTTTCAGGCAAAAGAAGAAACTTTCTAATATTTTGTGGTTTTGGAGATTGTGGAATTCAGGCATGTATTTTACCATACAATGGAGATTTTAATAACAGAAATTTTAACGCTATTCAGATTAATCCAGGTTTATGCTATTACTGACCAATGAGTTCTTCATTATGCACTTACTTTCCTCCAGTCAGAAATGAGATTATATCCTTTTGAAATCAGATGCATGCACATCTTTCTCCTACTTCAAAATTGCTGGGTTTTGATATTGCTTTTCCAACAAGATTTTGCAAAAGCTCATTTTTAGAAAACAAAGGAATGGTCAGTGAGTGTATGACTAATGACCAAGAAGTACAAATGACGAATAATTTGCCATTGAAAAAAGTATTGAAAATGAAAATAACAACTTTTTAAGTATAAACAAAACAGGAACTTGTTCTGTTTATTCTAAGTGCTAGATGAATGGTACATGAAAGAAATTAAGATCACAAATGTAAATTATTAGCTACATTACAGGATCTACTACGATGATCCAACTAATATCAAGGCTGCACACATAAAATGCTGCCTTTTCTGTGTGGACCTTTGATTTTACTAATAAGTAAAAAGAACAGAGCGAGATTTAAACTACAAGCTAACAGGCATCTGGAGAACAATTTCAACTATGATAAAAACAAAGCTGTATTTCCTAATCTTTAATGATTAACCAGAAGTATCATGATCTCCTGGACAAGTGAAGGTCAAAAAAGGAAAACTAGGTCAGCTATGTTACCCTGAATGAACTCAAGCATATTTAATAATGCTATAAAAATATAAAGGGGAAGGATGAATTGAACTCAAAGCAGGCCTCCACAACAGCAGGATATTCAACATATGACATCTACTAAACTCTAATAATGGGTGTTATTTTAATAAATTTTTGATTAGTTATGTTTCATAAGCATAGATTATAATTTCTGGGTCAGCTTCATTCAGTATTATTTACACCAGGAAGGCTTAAATAGAGAGCATACATTTTACTCTGTCTTTACAGCCGCAGCCTGAGACAAACCAATCAAAACTGCAATAAGAAAAACCAAGATATGTCCATCTTTCTGTTTAGGGAACACATGTGATCCTTTCACATGAGTTGCAAGGAACTACATGTGTAAAGATGATCCTGGGCCACGTGTTTTCTTTATGCTTGAAAGTGTATGTGAAATAGAATATGGTTTCTTGGTTCATGGAACTATTGAATTTGTACAACTGGAGACAAAAAGCTCCAGCAAAACAGCATATACTGAGAAAGAAAAAACACATTATAACAGTATGTTGCAAGTTCTACTGTATATTTTAGACAATGAGTCGAACAGTTCTATAAGCACACAGGAGAACAGATTTATTAAACCACAGGAAAGGACTGACTCTTACTGTCTCAGAACAAGAAATTTTGCTGGAGACATGGAAATGGATGGAATTTTCATCCAAGATAATGTAAGAAACACCATAACCATCATCAGCCACCTAAGGGAAGAAAGAAGAGAAAAAAACATTTTAACCATTTCTTCCTCCTTCATTCTCCATCAACTTATGCACAATTAAGAAGTTGCTACAGTTTTTAAAATCAGTTGCAATTTCCTCAAGTAAAACTCCTAATTTTAATGCATAATTTATGAAGATTGGCTCCACTTAAGGAATAGTTCTAGTCTCATTTGAAGTGCATGGAATAATCATTTTCTGAATATTTGCCTGTACTATTTCCCAGCTTTAATAGTTTGAAATAAAAGATTTATTCAAAGAGCTTCTCTTATCAAGGCCTGGTCCTAAGCAGCTACAGAGCTTCAGTGCTTAAGCAGCAAAGAATAAAATAGTTCAGTTGTACACCTAAACAATCAGTGTCCTGGGATCATTCTGCAGATGTAAACAAACACAGCCTAAAAGCCTTGTATCATGAAAACTTGCCAAATGTAAGTTTTCTTCTGACTCTACAGCAAACATCTGATTCTGAACACCTGTATCACAAACAGATCTGGCCCAATTTCAACATTAGTAGCATTAACTGTCCCAGGTTTCAGTTTGATGTTACATTCCAACTATGCCTGGTAAACACAGATTATCCTGATGTCACCCCTCTTCATGTATTTCCTAACTCAAAGGGTCACAACTTTCCATCCCTCTGCTGCCACTGCTGCTAAGCAGTCTGACAGTCTTCTCACTCTTCTCACTGTTAGTGCTACACAGATAAACTCTATGTTATGCTTAAAAAAACCCTTCAAAACAAACAAAAACCACATGCATGGAAAGCTGATGTGCTGAATATCTGAGCTACTTCAGCAAACCAAAGCACAGATTTTTGTAAACAAAAACAAAAGGAAAAGTGTTAGAAATTTCTGCAGCCAAAACCCTTTTCTATTGCCTTTTGGGCATTTGGAATACTGACTCCGTGATCTGCTTGAGGAAGCCAGTTTCTCAAGAATGAGCAGTATGGCCATAGCTAGGCCTCCTTGATACTGCAAATCAAATTAATTCCAACTTCAAAATCTACTGAAAGCTGTATCAGAAACATGAGTAAATAAACAACAATTTAACATATGCCCCCCTTCCTGCTTGACAAACCACCCAAAATACTTGTCACCCTAATTTCTGTGGGGCAAAGAGCAGTCCTGTGACACCTCTCATTGTTCCTTCAATAGAAATGCTTTTTGGAAACAGATTAATCTAGTATAATACCCCCATAAAGGCTGCTTAAGAGGTCTTGTTGACACCAATGTTCTCATTAATGGCCAAGCTCAAATATCAATAAAATATCACAGCAAATAAGCAGCTTGTCAAATCTCTAACAATACACTGGTTTCTTGACAGTCTACAGAAGCCATAGAACATGGCTGTATTCTTGACTTGCCATTATTCACACTTAGGAGGGCAAGCAGAACAATGTGAGCAGGTTAATCTGAAGGAATGTATGAATACATTTATTAATCAAGCAGGAAATATAAAGAATAAGTCAAGTATAAGTAGTACTTTTACAAATCCCAAACTTAAAATGTAGTTTAAGTAATAAGGCATTTGTCACTGTAATAACAGCCTGAGGTACAGAAGATCAGGCCACAGGCAATGTGATAAGAACCTCAACTTCATCAGATCTCTTTGCCATGGAGCCCTGTACCACATTTCATAACTGTGTATTTCCTTAAGAATAATCCATCCTTTTAGTGGGATACTAGAAAAAGGTGGCACAGATTTTTCTGAGCACAGCCACATCACGGGAAAGTATGAAATACATGCATTTAAAAGCATGAGCTGCACCTCTGATATGCAACAATGAGGGATTACAGAGCTGAAATTTTGTGACTGGCATCTTGAAAATAAAACACTTTTTTAGTGGGTACTTGTATTTAGGAAACATACCGGTCCAAACCCTCCACCAGAGGATATCATCTCCGGGTTCTTCTTCAGATCCATGTGCTGCTGTGGTGTCTGACTCGTTGACAGCCTCCAAGGTTCTGACAAAACCTTTATTGGGTATGAAAGAGATGCAAACAAATAGAAACCTCTGCTTAAGAACATGCAACTTTCTCAAGAACTAGTCAAGATAACAAGTGTTATAACAGGTGTAATATTGCTTTATAAACTCTTCGAAAACACTTTATAAAGCAATATTAAGGATAACTCCCATTTCAATGGAATGAAAAAAATTAAGAAGCTTAAATTAAACAGTTAAACTTGTCCATATATGGAAACCATTAACATATGAGGAAGTGATGTCAATTCCTCAAAGAGAATAACAGAATTCCAATAGAATTGCTACTTCAAACAAGATTATCTGGTCTACAGCTTTGTAACTTACATACAAAATGTGTTGTTTTAACAAGATCATTATTAGTCATATTCAAATCCCAGGAAGATCCTATATCAACTTAGAAGCTTGTAAAATCTCTAACAACACATCTTGAAAGTTTGTGGAAATTGTATAAAGTTGTTTTATTCTTGACTTAGCTACATTTAGGAGAGCAAGCAGACAAATGTAAGCTTATTTTTGAGGCAAGGTGGAACACATTTTTTATTAATCAGAACAAATAAGCAAGTGCAGTGTAATTATTTTTATAAAATCCAACCTTAAAATCTAGTTTAATTAATGATTTGTCAAAGTAATAAACAATGACATTAATGGCATATACAGCTCCTTTAACTCTTAGCAACTTAAAAGGAGTTGAATTTATCAGTTTCACAAGAAAATTCTCAGAGAAAACACACAGCTTCTGTTGCACTCCCTTGAAAATATGCAAAACCCACAAGCAAAACAATTTTTTTCAATATCGATTATATATTTCTTGCAATTCTAAGTAACATGTATTATGCTAAAAAGCTCACTGAAAGCATTCTTCTTGGTTTATCAGTAAATGCATACATAAAGGAAAATGAAACTAAACAATCTATCAGCAGACGTTAAACAGCACAAGCTGAAATTTTACCGTTTTTCTTACGAAAACGAGAGTTGTACAAGCATCTTGGGCAGGTACCACAAAACTATAACTGACCAAAGGGCTATTTACAGTACAGAAGAGCTATCAATAAAAGTCACCTACTTCCTTGAGGAAAGGAGACTCGACAGCGAGGTACTTGGACACGACATAAAGGCAGAAGAGGTGGCGGTCGATGCCGGCCCCGATCATGGCAAGGCGATACAAGAGCTGGTGCTTGGCAGCTGCCTGCCGGAAGAACTTCAGCGTATTCTCAGTCTAACAAAGAAAAAAAAAGGTGAAGAACACTCAGTTAAGTGAACTGCATTAAGGGTGGAGGTGCAGAAATAATGACTCTCAAGCCTTGGGCACTTAAAGGTCAAGTACAAGACAACCAACCTCAAGCAGTATCCTCTGGCTTTTCAACCTCATGTATTTAATTTCAGCAAGTGTCAGCTATTACCTGCTGTAAACTGCATAATGAAAACTAATTTGTATTTTAAGTGTTATCTAACCCTACAATCAAACAGGATTACAACTCAAGTTTACTACATTATTTATAGTTTCTATAGATTCTGGTCTTAAAAAGAGCACATCTCAATGTGGTTTAAGGAAAGCTCAGACAGCCAGAGCTATTTGAGAAGGTAAACTGCCAACACTGAAGGTACAGAGGTCCATAAATGCTGGTCATCAAAATCAACATATAAGAGCAACTACTTCCTTCCTGTGAATTATTCTTGCTTCCCTATCAGAAAGGAAAGCAAAACTGGTATGAGATTAGTTGTTCAATGAATCTATGTTTGACTTTTACAAGTCACAAAAAATTTCACAAGTAATCACAGTTTCCTGGAGTTCAGAAACAGGTAAATAAGGGTATATTTGGTTAAGTTCTGCCATTCTTTTTTGGAAAAGAATTTCTTCTTTATCGACAGGAACCATGGACAATTACCTTATGCAGCTTTTCCTTCCTAAAAAAAAAAAGCATCACTAAATGCTTAAAAACTATTTGGGGACTTACATGGTTGTCTAGTGGTAACTCATGTGCCTTATGAATTATCACAGGATCATAGGTTGGCTGGGTTGGAAGGGACCTTTAAGATCATCCCATTCCACCCCCCCTGCCATGGGCAGGGACATCTTTCACTAGACCAGGTTGCTCAGAGCCCCCTCCATCCTGGCCTTGAACACTGCCAGGGATGGGGCATCCACAGCTTTTCTGGGCAACCTGCTCCAGTGCCTCACCATCCTCACAGCGAAGAATTTACTCCTAATACCCAATCCAAACCGACTCTCCCAGCTGCAAAAGGCACCAGCACCATGGACTCACACTTTCATTTGGGTCTTCCATGGCTTTCACAAAGCGACAGGACTCAACAGTGCACGAACGAACCGTCTCGGTCCTGCCTTCTCGGAACAGGCGTGTCATGGATGCTTCGTATGTTAAAGAAAACTTCCCCATGTCCTTGAAAAAGGGAAAAATAAGAGCTTAAAGGTTTAGATAGACTTGGCCCCTCTTTCTTAATCAACAGTCCAAGCTAAGCACACAGGCTTATGAATCACTCCACAAATTAAACTCAACATTTAAGTTTTCAGCTTACCTGAAGATAATAAAGGCAAAAATAAGATTAGCAGCAGGATTTGATAAACACTAACAGAACAACCAGACTAGCAAGGACTACTCTCTGCATTTGATATTCAACCTTCTTTAGTTTATAAGAGAAGCTGAATGTTGCTACACTGGTCTTTTCTGATAGCACATTACAGGAAAGGTGAACTAAATGGAAGAAAATACATATAGGCATTTCTGTTAATCCTCTTAGGGAGTGTCCATGACTACTGCATCATGTGTGACTCTAATCTAAAAGGTAAGCTTAACATTGTTTAGATTATAAACACAGCTACTAGAAGTTTCATATCTTCTTTCTAGTCCAAAATGCTTAGGGATACACCAACTAAGCAGAAGAGAAAAATTTAGAAATGTATCAATATGTGAACCATTGTAGGAGTGATTTCCAACTAGTAATCTGCTCAGGATTTGTATCAATTTGCATTGCATGCTTTTAACAACCATGTACAAGATTACTCTGCATAGTCACAGGTTTTAGTCACAAACATGTTACGCTCAACTTAGTGAGGTTCTGTAAGCCAGAACAGTTCTGCTCTTACCCGATAGTGAGCAAGCTGCAGGGCAAGTTGCACAAAGGCATCAGGGCTGGTTTTCACTTTCTTTATTAGTCCTTTCCCAAAAGTATCAAAATAAAATGAACAGAAGTCCACATCATCTGCTAGAGCTACGGCAGTGCTCAGAGACTTCTCAATCACTTCTTGGCACTTAAATAAACAAACAAACAAACACCTGTATGTATACAAACATGCATTCATAGTATTTGAGAGGACTATTGAAAAAGTGCAAGTATTTTTAACTGATAAACAGGAATGCTTGCTTTTATGCATGCCAGGAACATCATTACCTAAATAATTTCCCTTTAGAGAAAGAAGTGAAGCAATTTTGCTAGAAAGTTAAAATTCAAAAAGATAATGAAAATGTTTTAAGCCAGTACACGTTCAAAAATAACTCTTAAAAAAAACCATCAGCATCAAAACTGTTCAGATCAGGAGAATATAAAAGAATGGTCTACAGTTACAGAATGGCAATAGTAGTGTGACTTCCAAGCTCCCATACATGCCTAATTAAATACATCATCAACCATTAGCTTTTATTCAAAATTAAAATCCAAATAGGTGGTGGCAGTTTTTCTAGAAACTCGGGCAAAAAAAACTCCTTAAAAATCAAATCTTGTTAGGCATGTATACAGAATTATGAACACAAAAAAAAGAACAGTTATTCTAAAGGAACTATTAGACAAGAGCTTTTGTTGTGACAACAGTAAAGAAACCTCAGCAAGTAAAAGTTTATTTTAATACAGTCACTATTTAAAAGAGGTGGCCACTTATTTTTGACATACTGCCAATCAAGAAAGCTTTTAGTAAAATATTGACATTTCACAGTTAGAATTTTTAAAGATTGATATTAAAACCCCCTGACTTTCTAAGTAAACTGAGTAATGGCTACACTTGAAGTACACAACCTACAGGATTCAAAAGAATTTAAAGCTGATTTATAGGGTTATCTATAATTACATAAATTATTTGACCACTGAGGAAGAGAGCAGTTTCTTCCTCATACCACTAAATCTTATTTACTTACTTCTTCTGGAATTTCCCATTGCAGTTTGGTAGGAACAGGAATATTTGGATTGGTATCTCCTTTGCAATGTCCATCTATTGAATAGCCCAGTTCAAGATAGTCAGTTGTCATCACATTCTGCAAAGAATGAGACTTGTTCAGAATTTTCAACACATTACTTACTGCCATGGAGTTAGGATTTCATTGTGAAAGCAGCATAACCTATTTTCACTACACAGAGAAATAAAATATACAATCCATTTCCAAATACTGAAAACAACTGTAAGTGAAGCCCCCAGTTTTAAAAGAACACCAGATGTGCACCAAACACTTATTCAATTACACTGGTGCATTTTGTTAGATGCTACTGATTTAATAAAAAAATTTTCAATTCAAAACCCACCTCAAACTAAGCAGAAGTAAAAAACTAAACTCAGCCTTAGATTTCACAATCTTTGTTCAGTTTAGATTCTAGAGAATTTCTTCAAGTTTGTTATTTGTCAAAACTTATTCATCAAGGAATAATTAATTTCAGAGTAAGTGCAAACCCCTGCAAGAACTCAATTACTTTTAAGATTTGTATCCCTTTCAAAATTGCAGTTTATTTTACATGTTCACTAGAGCTCTTGAGTGGGAAAGAAGAACGTTTCCAAGATGAACAACACAACTTGAACAGACATAAAAGGCCCTGTCTAAAAGATATCAAGCATCCTCAATGTTAAAAGACAAAATCACATACAAACACAAAGAATTACCAAAAGATTTGAATCTGCTTAATATGGAAAGAAAAAGCTTGATGATTTATTTCTGGTCTCTTATTTTAGTTTCATTTTCTCTTCATTTTCTCATTTCACTTAGAGGTCAGAACATGACAACTATGAAATAAAGCTACGTCCATTCTATTCTAAAAACAGATGTAAACAGCTAAAAATAGATAACTTTCTAGAAAATTAAATCTTGTTTCAGTCATCTTAATTCTTAGCAGAAAATACACCAACTAATATTCAGTACAGACACATGAATTAAGCATATAATATCATTCATTAAAAGCAAAAAAAAGATCTCTCTTTAATTGAGATAGTCTACAGTGCATTATCATGTCACTCTCTAATCAGTCTGGCCTTCTTTCTTCCCTGGGTGGAGAATGCAATGAGGCTTTTTTTTGTTCTTATACACATGGAAACACTTCTATAATATAACTTGGGAATTACTTGGGGGACCAGTTAGACTCAAGACCCATTGGTACAAATACATACAAAATCAGAATTAACTAACGTTTTTGAAATAGTTTTAATTGATCTGATTCACATAACTCTTTGTAGGTTTAAGCTTCACGACAAAAAAGGAAAAAAATCAAATAGGATTTCAAGAATTAAGCTAAGCATATGATGGACAGACATGGCAACGTGAATTTACTGCATTCGTTGCATATAAATACAAGAGATAATGTCAACAGCAGATCAGTCTGCATCTCAGCAAACAATGCTTAGACAAAAAGTTGAACTGTGTACAATTTTTTAAATTTTGAAAGTAAGCATAGGAGTTTTATAGCGCAAGAAAGCTTAAGAGCTTTAGGAGCATGTACATACAAAAAATGCAATGCCATATCAAAGAGGCAATCATCTGTGGATTTAAAACGTTAAAGTAAAGTTAGATGGGGAGCTGTATCACTTTTCTGCAAAGACATCTAAGCTCACTAAAATGCTACCCTTCAAAAATAGCAGCTTCTTAAGCAAGGGTTTGGGATCTTTTTCAAATTCTACAGTTGCTGTAGGCATAGGCCCCTAGTCACTCATCAGCAACCTGAATGCAAGGGATTGAAAGCAGCTGCTGACCTTCAGGGCTGCTTCAAGTCCATATCACATTATCTTCTGCATTAGCTCTTTGTACCAAACACCTACCTCCCACAGGTGTCCAACAATAGGAGCATCTGCCCAGGAGTGCTCTGCATTCAGACCAATTTTGCCATTTTTGAATATTATAAGAGTGAATGTCTTATCAAACCACCTACAAAAGAAATCAAGATTTCTTTTTGGTTTTGTACATTTCAAAAGCATTTTTGTATTGTAACTCCCTCTCTCTCTAAAATTCACATTCAAATGCACTAGAACTTATCCTTTTTTATTTAAGAACATTTAAATAAATAGACAGAAATTTGATCCTCGCCAGAAAGGTA
>VZTT01022484.1:0-58672 GCA_013400855.1 Buphagus erythrorhynchus
AAAAAAAAAGACCAAACCTTCAAAAGAACGTGACACAGAGAGAAAGAGACGGAGATGGAGAGAGACAAATCTGGGGCTCCTCCAGCGTTCACTCAAGCTCCTTATAGCGGGCAAACATGACCCTCCGCACGGCGTCACGGTAGGTCTCGTTGGACTGCCTCTTGGGGGGCTTCCCTGGGGCCCCCAGCCCAGGGCCCTTCCTCCTGTTTTCTGCCTGCAAACAGACACAGCTTGTGTTCGTGATTTCTCCTCCCATAAATAAAAAGCTTCCCTGGGCTGCTTCAGGACTCCTGACTGCTCCCATGTGGATCTGCGAGCAGAGGAAGAGCAAGCGCTCTGTGTTCTTCCAAAAGCTGTTTGGGAAGAACTACAGACCCTTTATGGCCAACAAAAGCAGCCAGCAAATGCCCAGGGATCAGTTGTGGTGGAGCATACGGAGGAGTGGGCAGCCAAGGGTGGGCAGCTAAGAGGCAGCACTGGCAGCCAAGGATTGAAAGGGAGCAAAGGGAAGCACTGGTGAGAGCTGGGCTCCTGGGGAGCTGTTTGCAGCTCGCCTGCACTGGCACAAGCTCAGATGTTCTCTTTAACAGAGCTCCCATGGGCACAGGTACCTCGCTAGGAATTTCAACTAGTTTTCAAGGCCTGGCTTTTGCAGCCAGCACCTGCATTATTCAGCAATACCTGCCTGGAGTTAGCCCAGGAGAGCAGGCCTGAGGCTGGAAGTTTCTCTGGCTTTTCAGTCGAATCTACCTGAGTACCAGAGATCTCACCAGCTGGGCCAGGAGATCAGAGCTGTGTGGGATTGGCAGGGTCTCATGGCTTTGCTCAGCATGACTTGGAAGTGAAAGGCAAGCACATCTCTTCTGGCCTTTCTATGAACTGTGTGAGGGCTGTGCTTTGCCACCAGCTCCCCATCCAGACGGGGAGCCCTGACGGGAGCTCAGACCTCCCAGAGTGTGGCGCTGGAGCTGGCTCTCAGCAAAGCCTGTTTTATGGGCACAGGCACCTCACCAAGAGGACTGAGCAGCAGCTGGGGCCCAGTTCCTGCTGTCTGCACTGAAGAGAGACTCTTGCCTCATGTATATGAGCTCAAGCAAACATGCGTCATGAAGCCTCAAATATTTGCTTTAATGATCTACTTGACTGCAGGCTGAATGTCACCCTGTGAGCCCTGCTCCCAGCTGCCTGTCCCCAGCAGAGAGCATGGACACCACAGCACCTGGCCAGCCACAAACCTGCCACCAGAGCACAGCACTGCTCATGCGGCCCTGGGCAAGGCAAAGCAGACCCTGCCCCAGGCTGCTTTTCTGATAAACCCTCTGCAGTAAATTAAGGTCCACTGAGAGACCAGGCTGTCGCAGAAGGCAGGATCTACCTGACCCTGCCTAACCCTGACATACTTTGCCAATGGGCCTCTGCTCCTCGTCAGGTGCTGTATCTTAATATTATCTTCTGATGTCCAGAGACTGCAATGGCAGGAAGAGCCTCACAAGTGCTAAGCAGAGCAGACAAAGAGCATCTTGGGCCCTGTGGCTTCGGCTATGCTCACACCTCCCCAGGGGAAGTTTGCCTTTTTCCCCAGCTCACATTGCTGCAGGGAACCGAGCTGGTAACCTGTTCAAACCTCAGCCTGACTTTGAGCAGGTACTAATGAGATGCTCACACTCTTCCCACTGTTACTCTATTTTCAACACCTTCAGATCCATATAAATTCTAACCTTGTTCTACGGCCAACATACTTGCAGCCCCTCCCAGCCTGCAAAGTTCATCAGTGCACACATATTATTCCATCAAGCGGGTGATGAGATTTGCATCCTGACTTAAACTCCCTGCAGCTGTCCTGGGAAACATTATGGGCTGCAGGACAGTGGTGTGCTTTGAAAGGCAGGGAAGACTCACCTCCACTGGTGATGCTGTGCCCTGCTGGTTGTGGCCAAAGCCCTTCTTCCACCCCGGAGACTGCACCATTCGGTTCCCTTTGTTGTTACTGTCAAGCCTTGGGTCATAGTCACTGCAAAAGAAACAGAATCAATTGTCCAGTCTTGCAATGCTTCAGATACATGCCAGGGATTTTTAGTTCTGCTAATAGAACCTTCACTGACATTTCAGCATCTCATGAGGGATATCCAAGTTTCTTGCCAGAAGCACACCACCTACAGAAACCACCATGGCAGATTCTGTGTGCAGGGCTCACACACCTCTGACTGCAAAATTTCTTGTCCCACCTCAGGGGAAAATACACCAGGGCACAGGAAATGAGCTCAGACTCCAAAATATTTACAGTGTAAGCAAGCCAGGAGCCTTCTGTGCTTGTATTTCTTAATTAAAGCCTTAGCAATAGCAAGAAAGCAAAGTCTAATCCCTGCTGCTCTGTTAGATCTTTCCTTTCTCCCAGGGCTGTGGTCACAGAGCTCAGCAGATGCAGTTGATTTGGACACTTTCTCCCACCTCATTACTCATCCAAGACCATTAACCAAAAGTCACAGTTTTGAAAACCTCTCAGCATAAAAGACTCTTCCTTCAGACAATTTCTACTTTTTGGCTGCTGGTGACACTGCATACAAACTGTTTTAGTTTACCTATAGCTATTCCAGGAAAACAAAAGGAAGAGAGATGTGGATGTTTAAACTGCAAGACACAGAAGAAAGGTCTCCTTCTGAGGTGCTGTGCCAGAAGAACACAGGCACACAACCAGTTCTATCTTCAACACATGCCTGGCCGTCCCTCAGCCCACTGAACACGCGAGCTCACAGCAGGCAGGCCTGTCAAGAACTCCACACAGCACGTACTTTCTTCCTCCACCTACTCTGAACGAGATGGAAACAGCTCCCAGCGTTCCTCTGAGTCAGGGAACAGATGAAACACAGCTTTGCTCTTTCTTTCAATGGCTAGATGCCAGGACAGGAGGGCAGCAAGTGCCTTAAGGACGAGGTGGATGGGAACAGGCTGCATTCTGCTCTCCGTGTCCAGCCAGACACACTCAGACCCCCATCTCACCCCTCCAGCACCAGGCAGCTTTTTTCTGCTCTGCCCTAAACCCTTGTTTCCATCCCAGCCCTTTCCTGACCTCTATGAGATGTCCTGCAGTACAACAGGCTCACACTTCGAGGAATTCTGTCTCAGTCTGTCTGTTACTTTGCAGATCTACCCCACTGGACAATTCCCAGCTTTGGTCTGCCAGCAACACACATCTCATCCCAGCATCAGCATCCCCTAAGAGATTTAACCCACAACAGCCATTACCTCTCTGAGTCCCGGTCATATCTGAGTCGTTTCCTCTCTGGTGAATCCATCTGCTGGAATTTCTCTCTCCGGTCATTTCCTTTGTCTTTATGCCTCCCCTTCACAACAAAAAGAGCAAAGTAAGTACAGGAGCTATGAAGGATTCAACACTGCAGGAGGCTACTATGCATCCAGGTCTCATCTCATCCTCAGCTGCCTGGAAAGCTGTCCTGGGCACTCACAAACACTGAATGCTCACATCCCACAATACACCTGCTCTGTTGCCACCTGTTGGGCTGACCCAGACCTGTTGTTGCAGCCTTCCAGTTACTGCACCAGGAGCAGCTCTGCGGCCTTCCAAACAATGGACAGGTACAGCTCTCCTGTCCCTGGCCAGGCAGCAGCAGCCCATACACCCCATCACTTTTAGGTGGAAATTTGTGTCACACTTAGCCCAGAGCTCAGTGCTGGCTTGCAGGACAACAAAACCACACTGAGACTCTTCTGTGAGGAGCAAGATCTGCTCTTAGAAGGCACAGAACTACCTACAGGTCCCCATCCAGAGTGAGCTCACAGTTCACTTCTGGGAGGCATCAGATGCCTGGTGCCTAAGTGGTGCCTGCTGATACCTGGTGCATAAGTGGAGGGTCTTCCTGGGACCACCACCCCCCCAGCACAGAAGCACAAGGAGATGCCTGCCCACCACCACAGACACACCTCACGCTCTCTCTTCTCCAAATACGCCAGTTCCTGCTCAGATCGTTTAATCTTCATATGAATCTCTAGGTTTTGCTGGGAGGAGGAAGACAGAAGGCAGTGTCAAGCAGAGAACACAAGCTGTCAGGGTCATCTGCTCCACCCACAAGGAGTACAGGTAAAGCAGCATGCTCTTGTACCTGCACTATACCAGGCACAGCAGCCTCTCCTGCAGCCCAGACTATCTGCTCCCCCACAGAGGCCTGGAGCCCTTCCTCCCTGCAGTAAGGAAGGCAACCAGTCCTATTTTAACCCATGTGCAGCTTGGCTCTGCTAAAAGCAAGAGCTCAAAGGCAGCACAGAACATGGGGGTGCACGTGCCAAGTTCTTACTGCTCTCACACTCGTGTGTGCCAGCACCCCACTCTCCCCAGGCCTTAGCTATCTCACTACAGCTTACAAAGTCACACCTTGATGTTATAGCACTCCCATGGCAGGAACAAGCAGTTCACACAATGCTTTGAACAGAGCTTTGGGGGAACTTTGCCTGCTACTGCATCAATTTCAGCACAGCTCTTTCCACCCAACCGCTGCATTTTCCGTGCAGCTCACATAACCACTGAGCCAACGGCAGCCCCCAGCTTCCCCATGCCTTGTGCAGGTTGGAAAGCTGCTGGTGCTTGATGAGCACTTCCTTGTTGGGAAACTGCCTCCTGCACAGCAGGCAGGCCAGCTTGTTCCAGTCAGTCAGTTTGTCGTCGCTGGCCTTGGCCTTCCGCGGCTGCTCCTCGCGCAGTGCCGGTGGGTGCGGGGGAGGTGGCAGCCACTGAGCCTGGGACTGCTCCTCCTCTTCCTCCTCCTCCTCATTGTCGCTGTCTCCTCCATACTCTCCCAGAAGTCCTATCAGAGGGTTCACCACCTTGGGCTGAGGGAAGTGGAGAAAAGTGTGACCATTTGTAGCACCAAGCCTGCCAGGCTAGCGGGGCTTTGCTTCCCCAACGCATCTCCCCATGACTCCTTTCTCTGTTCCAGTCCAAGAGGCAGAGAGTTGCCTCCCAGCAGCACAGGCAGGGAACAAAGAGGAGCTGGCTGGCTTCTTTCCCTTCACACCACGGGGTGGAAGCCCTTCTGCTCTCTAGACAGGCCGTGCTTTGGTGCCAGGCTTTTCCAACTTGCCACATACCTGAGAGCACAAGAAGCCAACCAAGACAGCGGCTGTTTGGCAGGAGATCAGTGAGATTTGGCCTTCCTCAGCCTGGAGGTGGCTGGAAGAGTTTTCTGCCTTAGGACTGGTTGAGTGAGATCCTGCTCGAATGCAGGTACCAAATTTCCTCATGCTAGAAGCTGACAAACAAGGTCAGACTTAAAAAACAAACTGCCTTCCCTCCCTAGCACTCCCTTCTCTGGCATGAGAAACATCTCTGGCACCTCTGGCACTCACAGTTGCAGCCAGGCTGTGCTGAGCCTCCCTAGACTGTATCCAGGCTCAAACAGGTACACACAATCCTATGGAGATACTTACTGGGGCTGCACTCTCTTCCTTCTTCACAGAAGGAGGTAAAGGTTTTTTAAAGACATCTTCTGCAGAGAACTTCTCCTCTCCAGTCTCAGTCTGAAACAGTCAAGATCAGGGTTGAGACTGCCATTGCATGGACTCTAAGCACACAATAGCTAAGCACTCNAGCAGCTCACCATGCCATCCCAGCGCACCCCACTCTCACTCTCTGCTACGCTGTGATGCTGACAGTGGTTCCAGTCCTGCCTCATATCAGTGAGGGAGCTGGGGCAGGGCCAGGTCACATTTGAGCATCTCTGTGTGTGCACAAAGGACAGACATGAAGACCAGGTTCAAAGCCACCCCCCACTGCCAGACAACACCAATTTTCTCTGCTGTGACTGTGGCACAACATATGGCCAGGCTCAGCCAGCATGGCTGAGGATCTTCTTTATCCTGGACAGAGGGCACCAGAGACTGCAGTCAGCACTGCAACAGGATGAGCCTGTGATACTCAGCTGTGTGCTCAGCAGCACAGACAGCAGGCTGGGATGAAGCTTCACTCTCACACATTTTACAGGGAACTGTGCTAGAGCCCTGGACTGGCTCCAATTTAGTGGCTCATGAGTTACTCATACTTGACCAGGGAAGACAAGTGTAACACCTTACCAGGCCTGTGCTCTCATCCTTCTTCACAGAGGGAGGCAATGGCTTTTTGAAGACATCTTCTGCAAAGAATCTCTCCTCTCCAGGTTCATTCTAAAAAATCCAAGACTGGGCATTAGGTCAGCAACAACACAGGTGTCAGAGAGTACACAGTGCAGCCAGGAAGCCACTTCTGAGCATCCATGGAAAACAGGCAAGTGGGAAAAATTACAGAATGATTCCTACTGGAGATGCTTTTACCCTGCATTCAGACAGGACCATGCTTCTCCTAGGTCAGTATCCCTGAAAGCCTCCATACCCAATGACTGGCTTGTTATCAGCCTCAGGACAGTTACAGCCCTCAAGTCCTAGGTGCCCAGGACTGGTCATGCCACTGAGCATATTCAGACCAAGAGGCAAGGAAGAACACAAAGGTTCTGCACTGGTGGCTAAATCACTTCTACCAATTCTCCTGGCATTCCTCAGGCCCTGTCAGTATCACAGCCCTGGGCTGTGCTCAAACATCGCTTTGGGCAGCTACTCCCAACCAGCAGCTCCCACACTGGGATTTGCTCACTAAGAATAGCAGTGAAAGGCACTGTCCTGGGACTGGGGAGGGGCAGAAACTGCAGTAAGGGGAGAACTGAGTCTCCATCATCATCTGACTTGGTGTGTTTAAATGTCACTGCCAGTTTTTCGTTGTCTCTATTAAAATAGTTGGGTGCTTTCAGCAGTGTGAGTGAAACATGTCTCAATTACCTGGATGTGTCTGAATCCTTCACCATAAGGAAGGGATGAGAAGCCCTGGATTTAATGTAAGGAGAGAAAAATTTTGGGAACTTACTCCCTGGCTGGACAACCACCAACATAGATTGCATCTTTATGGAATATGGATGTTTCAATTCACCTCGTATCTTTACATCTATGGGCTCCCTGCCCTGGGAGCAGGGAGGTCTGCTGGGTCCAGGGGGCTTCCTGTTTAAATAGCCTCTCTCCCAGCTGCTGACCCCATTGTCTTCTCTCACTGTCCCTTCCCTTTTGAATCCTCTAATTACTCTATTTTCTAACCCTTCTTCCCTCAGCCTCCTGGCCTCAGGTCATTCTGATGCCTGGATGGAGTTACCTTAGCAGAAGTACTTTTCCCTTTGTCCTTTTTGTCCCTGTTGTCCCTGCCGTGTGGCTCCTTCCTGTCATTTGTCCGTTCTTGGCTCCCGTGCCGCTGCCTCCTGCTCTCCGTGGGAGGTGAGGAGGGTTCCCGGTCTATTGTGACTTCCCTCTGAAAGAGGCATTTGGAGCAGGTTTAGCCCAACCCCTGCAGTCTTCTTACTGGGCTTCTTGTCCTTGCTGAGCTGGGGAGACCAGCACAGTAAGAAGGGACTGCAGAGGGCAAAGGCTTCAGAACTTTGCTGGGGCAGAAGACCACTGACCACAGCCAGGTCACGAGATCACAGCCCTGCTCTCCCACAAAATGGACATCCCCAGGATCATGAAAACAAGATTATAGTTCCAGAAAATCTCTGCTGACGGCTCTTTTTTGGCATCCTTACAGCTATTGCTGGCTAGTGTTGAGAAGCAAAGAGACCACAGATGAAAACAGAGCTCTGCTGTCCATTCTTTCTTACAGACAGCCACATATCACATGTCTACAGCAAAATTTAGCTATGATGCTCTGCCTGTAAGTCTACTTGAGGAAAAGCAGACCAAAAACCCTCCAAAGGCAGGACTTCAGAGGCCAGAGGCGGCTACAGCTGGTTCAACACACAGCTAATGGGTTCCTAGCCTCTCATTAAGTTGGTATTTTGCAACGTGCATCCCTTTCACATAGGTCAGAAGACAGAGTGAAAGACACAAAGCTGCCTCTGTACTGCCCTATGTTGGCTTGTCTTCAGGATCTGCTGCAAAATCCCTCCAGAGAAGAGCAGTTTGTAAGAACAGATTGCACGTAAAGCTTCCTTCCCATGCACTCACCTGAGTTCTGGGGTCATAGTAGGTCCCAGCTATGGGATCATAGTAATTGCCAGTGTCAGGATCATAAATGTATGTGGATACATCTGATGGTGCTGAGGAGAGAGACAAGAGTTAGCACCACAGGCTTCCAAAAGCAGAACTTGCTTTTCACAAAGACAAAAGCATGAACAAACATTACACTGGTGAAAGGATTGGGAATGGAAAAGAATTTTTTTTTTTCTCCTGGCAAGAGAGGTATGAGTATCTTCACATCACTTGACCTACATAATCTTTTCTTTAAGGAGTAAGAGGGGTGGTAAGTTCCCACAATTCTGGTTAGGACTCTGGCAAAACTTCCACATCAAAACAGATTTACAGGAGCTGTGCTGAGATCACAAGACCACAACACTTGGTCATGAAATTCAGTAATTTCCCTAAGAATGGGGTAATGAGTATCTACATCCACCCACTCCTGTGACAAGGAAAAGCTGTTCTCTCTCAATCGTGTTTGAAGTGATGACACTCCCCACATCCCTTCCACCCCATCGGTAGGAAAGCTCTCTACAAGAAAAGGGAGTGAAGTATTTCTACAAGAAAAGCCAAAGGCCTTAAGGGCAGTAGGCCCATAATGTCAGGAATGCTCCTCATTTCCGAAGTGTCCTTTGACAGACCTCAGAAATGTTATATATAAATCAGTAAAAAAATCAGGAGTGCTCTTCCAGCTACTGGCATTGCTGCATCAAGTGTATTTTCTTCTGTCTTCTCTAGTAACTGCCAGGCTGATTTTATCCCATCAGTTTTCCACAACAACGAAAAATAGGCAGCAAGTTTCCTTTATCTGCATGTAGTTTCGCACAGTGAGAATAGAGAGAAACATATCATCAGATAGGAAAATGTGACTAAACAAAGTTGGCAAAGGAACTCACAAGTGGGTGTAGCAAACAAACCTACTCTTAGCCTTTAAAATATTTTTGGGCTGATTTCTACATGTCAGTGCCCTTTTAAGGAAGAAAAGTCTCCACAGTAGGAGTGAAGCAGAGTTTAACTTACACTGTGCTCTGGTGCGTCTCTGTGATTCGCCACCCCTCCTGTCTCTCATGCCCCTTCTGCCCTGAAGTAAGTGAACAACACAAACAGATGAGAGACTCTTTAACAAACATCATATTACTTCGGCTCCCTTTGATAGGCCCAAAGTTCAGAAGAAGGGCTCATTTAGCCATCCTAAACAGAGCAGAAGCAGACATAGCTTTTCATCTACAGAGCAACGGACAGTGTCCCAAAGCATGAGATCTCTGCAGCTTCCATGAGAGGTGCTCACAGCAATCCATATGGAAGCCTTCACCCCATCCAGTATATGGGAACAGTCCTGTAGTCTAGTAACAAACACGAAAGAGACATTCACTCTGGGAACTGAGATCAGACATCAGTGAAATCACTCTGTAAAGTGTGTCACTGAGTAGCCCAGAACTTCCTCCAGCAGCACTAACTTGCACTTCTATGCACACGATAAACAGTATGAGGGGCAGAGCAGCAGTGGCCACATTTGAGCATTATCACCCCATCTTCAAACACAGTGAAACATGTTCTGCAGTATTTCAGCAGCCCAAAGAGAAAAAGCCTAACACAGCCAGGCCCATCACCCCTCAATGCTTCCTCCCTTTAAGCAACCTGCAGGGAAGCTGTGCAGACCTACCTGGCCATAGTAGGAATTGTCACCGTGCTCCCCATAGTCATTCCTGCTGAGATAAAGGTTGCAAGTTAATGGCAATTTGGTTTTACATTAACCTCAGTATATTAAAAATGATCAGCAGGAAAACAAAGGCAGAAAGACCATCTTTCCTGGCCACATGTTGGACTGTGTCTATCCCAGGAGACAGACTTGGCAAACCACTGTCTCCACAAGAAATACGACTCCACTCTGCTATGTCTACAAAGATGAATCTCTCCACATGTTTTTTAAAAAGCTGAACCCACTAATTCCAGCAGAACAAGATTTGATGGCTGGACAACAAGATGCATTATGATCACTAATCTCATTCTGCTCAATCACTGAAACTTCTTCAAGCTTCAATGCCTTCACTTCTCCAACACATTTTTTGGTTGTAGGAACATCTGTGCTAATTCCCATGCCAAACTTTAAGCACCTGCTCTGACAACCGAGCCTCACGGCACAGCATGTAAAGGACAATCCCACTGCCTCATCTGTCTGTACCTTCTCCTCCCTGTTGCAAGATTCACTTCCAATGTACGCCCATCAATGCAGATTGGGGGATCCAGGTTCTGCAGTATCTTTAGCAACCTCAGCGCTTCCTGTAAAAGGAAAAAGAATGTCACTTTCCATGAGAAGGAAACAGCACATTTTCCAAATCCAGTCTGCCTGAAAGAAATATTTTGTGCTCGGTAGGACAAGAAGCACAACACTAAATATTAGTCTAAGTGTCATTGAAGGGTATTTAGGATGCAACAAAAGGGATAAATGCAATGTGAGGTTCTCTGCTTGTCCTATGCCCACTGACAGCAGCCAGCTGGGGATGGCATTCTCCTAGGGCTGCCATACAGTGCAGCACCGTGGCTGCTGCTGCCCCAAAGTGTTTTGGCGAACACCCTCTGGACCAACATCAAAGAACAGCTTTGGAGCCACCCAGACACAGAAATGTGAACTCTCCAACACGGGGCGGTCTGTTAATTGAGATTCTTGCCTTCTACAAACAAAAATGATTGGATTCGAGTTCTCTGCAAACAAAATACCTATGCAAGAAGTGTTCAAGTTCAGAGTGTCTAAAAAGAAATGTACTGAGGTGAGAAACTCAATCAGTGTCACAGCTTGTGACAACAATCAATCTTGGACTCCTAAAGCCAGAGAATAACAGCTGTACCAGCTAATTCCTGTACCTGGTCAGACAAGCAGAAGAGACAACTCGCTGCAGCACAGCAGCCTCACAAGTACAGAGATTTCTTGTATTTCTGTGGTTTCTCTACTTCTACAGATATCAGATGCCAACAGAGGGAGCAGGTGAAAGCAGGAAACTACTTACAGCATGAGATTCCAGTTCGATGAAGCCATAGGTCTGCCCCATCCGGCCAGCCTTGTTCTTCATGATGCGCACGCTGGACGTGGACAGACGCACGTACGGGGCCAGGAGCCCCACTATCACCTCTGGGGGGGTGAACCGAGTGATTCGCTTCAGCATAATTGCTGACAGACACAATCAGGGAGGTGGCCCAGGAAGAAAAAGTAGTGAAGAAAAAGATAATTTAGAACCAAGTTTACTGTGACTAAACCCACTCAAAGCAAGAGCACGGCTTCTGGCAGTCGAGTCTCCAAGCCACTGCTTTTTTCTCTCCGCTTTACAAGATGCTCCGGTCATCGCCTCCAATTGCTAACCTTTCCTTCCCAGAAAACAGAGTAGAAAGTAGCCCCTTCTCAGAGCTCAGCCCAGGGTAACTGCTGGCCCAAAAGACTTTTGAAGCTGTTAACTGCACCACCCTAAAGCCAGCTCAGCCTGAATTAATCTTCCAAAAGGTAATTTGTCAGCACCTTTGGAGCTGGACATTCCTCCATTACTCTACACCATAGATTTGCACAACATAGAAATAGCCTCCAGAGGTTTTAGTGAAATGCTGCCCTTTCTGCAGATGACCTCATGGAGTACAAGCAAGAGAAATATAAAACTGGTCTTTGTGTCACTCACTTCTGCTTCCTCCACCATCTGGTGGCGTGGCTTCCTCTGCTTCCCTCTGAGAGGGAGGCTCCTGGTGCCGGTCCATGTCCCTTCTCTTCTCCTGTGACGGCCGACGCTCTCTCCCTTCATCCCTCTTCCTTGGCCCCTGCTCCTGAGGCTGACATTCCTGCTGTGGAGCAGGAACTGAGGGCTGGAGAGGCTGCTTTGGAGATCCTGGCTGACCTGACAATTCGTGCTCAGGTGTTTCAAGCTTTGTCTCTGCTATTAGAGAGGAGAAATGAACTGGTTTCACATACGAATGTTTCAGCAGGTATTTTTTTTCTCATATTTTCTGGCCCTTGCAGCAGTGCTCCTTATAAAAGGCCAACCTGTACTGCCTGTTGCATATCCTGTTTGTCTTAACACTTGGCAGACACAAGGTTGGTTTAGGTACTGCCATCCTTCCATTGCCTTGTTTTGTGTTGGATTGCTTTACCTGACTTTTTTAGTCAGAGACAAGAGGGTTTTTGGCCTCCTTTTAGAATTGTCTCTTGCCTGAACAAACAAGAATCAGGGATGAATTTAGACACATTCTTTCCATGTCCAAGACAACCTATATGATAGTGATATCCTTACTATCCACGATGTACTCCTGATCATCCACAGCCAAGCAATATCAACGAGTAACAGTCACCCTGTTTATATGCTAGAGGAAAACTGGGTTCAGATCCCCTGAGACCACTGAATGAAACACATCCATAATACAGTCACAGATTCTATCAGGTGCCTACTGACTGCAGCTGAGGCAGAAACGATGTGGGAACACCCTGCCCCCCAAGTCTAGCTATGCCATTCAGAGAACATAAACCCCAACAAGCTTCTGTGCTTGAAGCCTCTGATGGTCTGGCTTCACTGCAAAAGAGATGCCTACCCAAGCTTTTAACACTGCTGGAAAGGGAAGCCAAATCTGTGAGGCTGCAAAGGCAGGTACCACCAGCCCGGCACCTGCTGCTGAAGCCTCTCCCTACAGAGAAGCAAATGAGGGTGCAAGACATGGCACAGTGAAGTTTCCCTCTTTAATGTCCCTGAGAGCAAGTCTCTGCTCTCATTCTCTTTGGGAAGTGGGTGGCATGGCAGAACACACGATGATTTTGCACACAACTGTTGGGAAAGCTGCACAGTCCCTTGCTTGGCTGCCAGCATAGCTCACCTTGGACAGGCTTGTACTTATTTCTCAGCAGTTTGTAGAGTGCAGAGTTTTGGCTACAGAACCTCATATAAAATTTGCACACGAAACCAGTTTGCACCTGTAGCTGTGCAGGTGCAAAGAAACTGCCTGTGCAAATCACACAGACATGGGGTGATGGGGAGGGCAACTCTCTTACTGAATTCTTGCTCAGCCGACGTGTCCTCTCCCTCAGCACCACCTCTGGACTCTGGGCCTGCTCTGTTCCCTGGAAGAGAGGCACACTTCAGTCCATTTCACACCCATCAGTCACAAAGCATGCCAGCACTCATACAAAGCTGCAGCAAGCACTGTAAATTCCTAGAGAGTTGCTTTATTTCACCCAGTCATAGAGAGGTTACCTTATTGCACCCCTTCCCAAGAAAAGCAGCTCAGTAAGAAGCATTCACCACAATCTGTCTTCACAGCAGCTTAAAGGCTCTGCTTAATTTGCTCCTGGGCAGTTTTATTATAGCCCACAGTTGTGCTGGACCAGCTGTGTGAATTTTGCCTTCACAGAACTGATGGAGGAACGACAGAGCATGGAAAGCACAACCACAGGGACAGTGCTTCAGTAAACAGAGATCTGTGCATCAGCAGTTGATGTATTGCCCTTCTGCCTGGGGCAGGAAGGCAATACATAGAAGTCTGACATGGAGTCAAGGCTTACAGAAGGCTGGAATGCACAGGCAGTGCCAGAGGAGGGTGGAGGACTCACTCGTGGCACTCTGGCCCCTGGTGCTGCATCCAGGGATGGTGAAGATGGGCACAACCATCATCCCAAAGAAATCACTTCCTCAAGGAAGCGTGTTTTGGCTCTTGTGCCCTCCCACTCCAGAAATCAGAGGTGCTGGTGGGGTGAGGAGAAGCTCCTGGAGAACTCTTCTAATGCATTTTTTACAGCCTGCAAGGTGAGTTCAGCAATTCCAATTCTGGATTCACCTCTAATCTCCTCTCCCAAGAACAAGTGAAAATGGAAATAGTCTCAAGTTACCCTGGGGGAGGTTTAGATTAGATATTAGGGAAAATTTCTTGACCAAAAGGCTGGTCAAGCATTGGAACAGGCTGCCCTGGGAAGTGGTAGAATTACCATCTCTGGAAGTGTTCAAAAAATGTGTAGGTGTGGTGCTTAGAGACATGGGTTAGTGGTGGGCTTGGCAATGATGGGTTGACAGCTGGAATTGATTTCAGAGGTCTTTTCCAACCTTAATGATTCCATGATTTTGTGATCTTAATCGGAGAGTCTCTCTCTGTGTGACACTAAAACCATGCAGCTGCATCTCCCAAGGAAGGTGGGTCAAGGGAAGCCATCTCACCTACAGGGAGCAGTACCAACACACACACAGTCCCAGAGGGCACACAACTGTAACTCCCTGGATGAAAGGACAATACCACACAATAGGAGGCAAAAGCTGTGGGCAGTAAGATATCTCTCCACCAAGCCCCACAGGAACAAAGAACCTGACAGTGACCCATTGCACGTAACATCTTTAGTGTGGCTAGGCAAAAAGGGTCTAAGTGAAGCAAAACTAACAATCCTCCCACACAGTGCTCAGCTAGTCCACCAATAGGGATGCCATGGCAAACCAGAAGAGAAACTTACTTGTCAGGGTAGATGAAACTTTTAACTACCAAGCTCAGGGGACCAGATATACTCACCATCTCTTGGGAGCTTGCAATAGGAACAGGAAGATCTGTAGCCCACAGTACACACCTTACACTGCAATGGAAGATGGACAGATGAAGAAGTCGTATTTTGAAGACAGTGGGTGCAACCTGCTCCAGAATTCCAGCCTCTGCAGCATACTTTCAGAAAGTAGCAGCCATGAAAAAGTTACAGTGATGGGGAATGGCAACAGGGGCCTTTGCTGGAATTGCAAGTAAATGCTAATATGACTCACAGCTGGGTTTGCCTTGGGAACAGGACTTTCACACTGAGCACACATTTAATCACTAGTCCTTGAGATGGGACTCTTCCCCCTCTTAAGTTGATGCTGGACCAAAAGCTCCCTGCTAGGCACAATGTTGATTCAAAGGGTCCAAAGTTACCTTAGCATTCTCTAACCTGACCTCACCCCTCAAGCAGTGACGAAGTCCTTATCTGAGCTAAACTGTAGATAATGATGTAATTTGGAAAGTTAATGATGAGGTGTCTGCTAACCAAGAGGCAGAGTTGTACAAGCTTGGATGGTTATCCCACCTAGAGCCACTGTGGGGAGAGCCAACTGCCCCACTTTCACAGCTCTCTCCAAACACAGCACTCCTGACTTCCTCCTTAAGCTCTCTGCAAACGCATTGCTTTTGTTTCATAGCAATTTATTCCTGTGACTGAAGCCTTGTGGATGCTCTGGGGCACAAGAAAGCCCAGGCCATGGCTACACACAGCAACAGTGGGGACATACAGTGTAGCCACCTGCACTGAGAGGTGTTTGGAACTTGAGTCTCCACCTGTGGAGAGCTGCAAGCAGAATGAGGCACAGAGCAACAGCTCTGCTTGCAGTTGGATGAGGGTCTCTTGTAGCCCACGGTGATCCAGTGGTCAAAGTGGGACTCTAATTAGAACCAATCCCTTCATGTCCTGCTGCAACCTCTCAGCCTCCAGTCAGTGGGAATGCAGGCAACAATCCTGTCCTTTCTCCAGCAATCATCTCCAGCCTGCTGCAGCTGTAAGTTCCTGTACTGGGAGAACCTTGGGGAGGGGACAGGAACAAAATGACCCTTGGGCAACTGTGCCTTCCCAGAAATGGACCAGTCCCAGCATGTACTAGACTTGGCTCATGCTGCCTAGACTTGGATCCATTTCCATGCTTCCTTCCCTGCTGCACTTAATACAGCCACAGCTAGACCACAGGTTCCTGTGTGAGGCAGAGGGGTGGTTACACACATGAACCAGAGTGAAGCCTGTTCCATTCCGGTTGGCGGAATCACTGTCTCATTGTGGTTTTTAAGGAGAAAGGATCCGCACGCTATTTTTCCCACATTTTAAAAAGGAATCACTGCATAGGGACAAGGCTGCTCTGTGCATAGAAAATCTGGCTACCTCTACCAGAGAAACATGCATGCAGAGGTGGGACCAAAAACAAGGTAGGCAAAAGCACAGTTTAGAAGGGGCAAGAGCTTCAGGGCAGGTATTAATTACTCTGAGAGACTTTGGCCACCGAGCAAATATCTAAGACTCTTTCGAGCTGCCAGTGCCACAAGTGCCAGCAGGGGAAGCACAACACAGCTCTGAGTTCTGAGCACATACTTACACGTTTGCAGCGCCAAAACTCTGGGCACGGAGTGTATTCAAGGGTCACTTCTTTGCCACCGATCGTAAGAGTTCCCTGTTGAGACAAGGGGGCAAATGACGAACACGCCCAGCACACGCAGGTTACTCAGAGGCAAAGAAAGGGGTGAAAGCTCTCTGGCTCCTAAAGGTTTTGCAAGTGAAACAGGGTGAAAGGGGGAGAGAGTCTCCCAGTTCAGTTAGCTGGAGCTTTGCCATGGAAGTGGGTGGGAAACAGCTTGTGCCCTGCTCTAGCATGGAGCTACAAGGCTGCCAGAGGAACCAGGCAGGAGAGGCCTTGCCACCTCCCAGGAGGAGCAGAGACAAGTATCTAGAGGGGGAAACTGCTTTAACCTGCTTTAGTCCAGGTGCTGGCAAGGGGCAGCTGGACAGACTCCCTCACACCAGCCACCAGGCTGGCCTCAAGGCAGCTACTCAAAGAGGAATGTGTGGAAAAATCCTCTCAGGTGAGAGAATTTTCATACTTGGGTTAGTCTTCATGTCAGTCATGAAACCATGGCTTTTCTTCACTGGCCCTGCAGCCAGCAGAGGCACCTCTCTGCAGCCAGCCCTTCCTTGCTGAGGCTGGCCTCAAGCACCTGAGGGGCTCCATTGCCCACAGATACTCTGCTTCCAGACCCACAAGTGATGCTTTGGAGATGTGCCAACACACCCACAAGCTCTGATGAAACACGGGTAAAATGGGTCAGAGGTACAAGTCCCCTGGCTCCTGCCTGGAACAGCAATGATTCCTGGTGGCTCCCATCTGCCATGGACAACAGGCCATGCCTGGGCATGCAGGATGCAGGCAGGCCAAGTCACAGATGCACACAGCCAGGAGACATGTCCTGTCACTGGAGGCACTGCCACACCACGCAGCCTGGACTCCCCAGTACCATAGTTTGAGACTCGGTATCAATAAAGAGACCCAGACCCAGGTCTCCCAAGTCCTGGGAGAGCAGCTGGCTGATAGCACAGACAGATATCAGGGAGCTGTAAACAGTCCCAGCCTATTTTGGGGACCTCTGCTGAGTCAGAAGTTGCCCAGATACTCTGACCCAGTAGCCTCATCATGCAAAAACCCCCAGTGCAAACCATGAACACAAGAAAACAAGTTCCCAGAGTTATTATTCAGAAGTCATGATACACCCATGCATAAACTGCTCTGTAGAACGTGAGGGAGATGCTAGGGAATATGCAAAGTGGGAGTGAAGAGTTCATAGGAGGGAATCACTGAGTGGCAGTACAACAATCCTTTAACTCCTACGAAAGAACACAGCAGGGTTCTACCACCTCCTTCCTTCACATCCTGCCTTTTATGAACCAAAGCCATCCTTACCTAGCAGGCCCATGTTGAACACTTTGAGAGGTTCCTTTCTGCCACCCAGCTGCCCAAGCACTGCTTTCCAACATGGATTTGCCTTTGCCTGACAGAAAGCTGAGCCATTCCCAGACCTTGCTGAAGGCTGGTGTGTGCACCCACAGCACACTGCAGCATCTTTGGAGAATCTGCTCAGGGTCTATTCACAGCAGGGAGCATTGCTCACCTTACCTGTCTACAAGAGGCTTTGCACCTTCTTTAAGGCACGTGAGGAAACACAAATGAGAAAGGGAAGTGGAAATCAAGGCTGTCCCACTGGAAATGTTGGTCCCTGAGACAGACATGCTCCCTCTCCCAAGCAGGGCACCCACCACATCCCAGCACATACTCTAGAAATGGGCAGTGCCAGGAGCAGGCTAGAAGTGCCTGTGGGTGCCTCAGGACACACTGAGCAGAGGCAGGAGGAGAAGGCAGGGTTGCACATCCTCATGAGCCCAGGGAAGTCCTTGGGAACAGCAGCCCCTCAGCAGGCAGCTGCAGCTCTGCCTACGAGATCAGGAAACAAAAAACTCTATTAGAGAACATCTCCTGTGGCAGGGGCAATCCATCACAGAGCTTCATGCTTCTACCAGCCATTGAGGACAAACCTTGCCAGAAAGCCTTAAGATTATTTTTGGTTTTATGGAAAATGGTATTTAAGTGCATGTTGTGCTGGTCCCTTCCGCAAATTCCATTTTCGGAGGCTGCAGAAAGTGTCACTTGCATAATTCTCCCTGATTTCACTAACACCCTGCTGATTGCCTGCTCACTTTTTCAGCAAGCTCTCTCTTACTGATTTCTTCTTGATAAAGTAATTTTCAAGGCTGCAATCATCATTTAACTCTCCAAAATGAGTCTTTTACTTAGGACACACATTGTCAGGATTCAGTGGCTTTGAATTCCTCATCCTCCCATTTTGTTACTGGATTCCATCACAAATATTTTCAGAACCTTTATTTCCCCTAGTGCCTGTGTCTACTTACTCTTCTTCATCTAGATCTTCCTTTACTGTGCAAAAATTTTTGGCTGATACTCTAAATTTCAGTCCAATTGAGCAAATTTCAATTGAGCAAATCTTGGCAAAATGACAAAGATTTTCCGAAAATTTCAGGGAACAGTGCTGGGGGGAAAAGAAAAGGGTAAGCTTAAAATATGCCACATATTGTGTCTGGCACCATATCTCTTCCACATTCAGGCATTTTATCCTGGAGTTTTTCACCAACCTGCATTATGTCTGTTAATTCCTCTGTATTTTTAATACCCTGTATTTCAGAGCAGCTTGGCTTTTTCTAAGTCAGAGTGAAACAGAAATGTCTCTCTGGTCTTCCCAGTCAGGAACCTCCCCCTCATAACTAGCAGTAAACACAGAGTTGACTCACCAGTGAAGGGTTTAAAAGGCAGCACAGCTTTGCAGTGCTAGGACAGCAGGCTCTCAGCCATGGAAATACCCAGATTTCCAAGGGTATGAACAGATTCTACTGTTTTCTGAATCGCTAAATTCATCAAAACAGAGCATCAGGACTTTACTTCTGGAAGCAATTATTTGTGCTACTGTTTGATACCTTTCAAACACAGTTATACGTGGATTTTTTGCTTAGAGGTCATTGGAGATGCAACACTGAATTCTAATCTAAGTGATACAATTCAGTCCCAGACAGTTCAGCTACTAAAAAATCTGCCCTTTGGCCAAGTATGTAAATATTCCTGTAAGCAGACTGATCCATGGAGCAACCCTACCATGAGATGGTCCTAGAGAGCTGTGCCAGGAAACCATAAAGCCTGTTTGCAGAGAGCACACACTGCACAGCCATGTCACAAAGCTCTTCACTGAGCAGGGACAAACACCATAGAAACAGGTTGCTTTTACAGAGGGAAAGAAAAAGGAGAAAATTCCTTAGCCATGATATTCACAGGTGATGCAATCCTTCCGAAAGCACTCTGGAGACTGTGTCAGCAGGGCACATGGCTTCAGCAACAAAGCTAGTTTTTTTTACTAAAGCAGTTTCCAAGCTTTTGTTCCCCAAAGAAGCATTAAAGAATACCAGGAAGGTAGGCCTACCTGTGAGAAAAAAGCCAGACTACACCCAGGTCACATCACGCCCATTTCTGAGGTTGGGTTTAGCTCACCTCTAGTTTACCCTGTTTGTAACAGCACTGCTGTGCACAGAGCCCAGCCTGGCTCTGCAGGTAACATGAGCACTGAGCACTCTGATCCCACTTCCTAGGGAACCTATGGAGCTACTGCCAGGGCCAGGAGACAGCCTGCTGCAGGTCAGGCACTGTACAAGCCACAGCTTCAACTACTTGTCTGTCAATTAGCATTTACAGTTAGCATGCTGAGATTTTTCATGCTTGTTGACAGCATTTTAATGATGATGGCTGGGGGTTGAGGAGGGGGAGAACTTGCCAAAAAAGTATCTCTTTGCTCTCAAGACTGAGATGACAGAATACAAATCATCAGTGTCAAAGCTTTTGCTAACTGTTTCTCTGAAAAAAAAATTAGAGCATCCAAGAGTGACCTAGAAAATTGGAAATGTAAAAGGAGAGCTCTCAGAACACGGCCACTCCCTCAAATCAAACCAGGCTTCCGCTTTAACTGAAGCTATCCAAACATTAAAACTTTCAGTAAAATTTCACTTTGGAGCCTCCAAACAATGAGCTGACAGCATTCCAAGTATTTCACCCCGTGGATCATGCTTCAGCAGCTACAACTGGGACTGGGAAACCCCACGGAGATGTGGATGCAGCAACCAACACCACCATGGATTACTGTGGAGGAATGTGCTCCAGCTCTTCCAGGGGGATGACAGCAGCCATCCATCCAGGATGCCACCATCCCTGGTCACAAGGAAGACCATGAGTGCCTGACTTGTGGAACACCAACTGTCAGTCTCACCTTTACAGATGACACACCTGGGGTGGTGCACATCAGTTTTGGAACAGAACCAAAGCTCAGCTACCAAGCACCCAAATCCACAAGATTAGTAAGTCAAACTTTTCTTCTTGGCTACGACCCCAAGGCAGTGCAGGAGGTGCCTCCACCACAAGTGAACCACCTTCAGACTCCCTTTAGCAGCTGGCTCATGCACAAACCAAACACCACGTCAGCTAATTACTTCCTTATATTGTTTATGGTCTGATTAAATGAAAAATATCTGTTCCGTGAACTGAAAGGTTCAGGTATCTTTTTTGCTAAGTAATAACCAAGCTCGAAGACTAATGTGGTTCAACATGATAAAAATTAACTGAAAATACCATTTGTAAACAGATAAAAAACTGCTTATGAAGATTATGACAAAAGAATGCTTATGGGTAGCACAGCAAAGCAGTCACATTAAAATACAAGAACTAACCTTGTTTATATGATGTTAATTTAGGCCTCTTATGCATATTTACTATAATTAGGATGGTTATTCAAAAATCAGTATACATCCGTCATTTAAAAATTATTTAAAATTCTTAATGACTAATGTTCATTGCCTTGGGAATGCTCAGACACTACCCCAGGAAGCAGTCTGGGAATGCAGTGGATGCCCCTGGTCCCAGCAGCACTCCCCAGAATAAAAAGCTCCTACCATCCTCAGAGTATATTCCAGCCCTAGCCTTCAAATGCATTGGATGGCACAGCACAGGAGACAAGGGGCTGACAGCACAAGCCAGGTTATCTAACTGGAACTGCAGATCAGAATGCTTTCAGGTTCTGCTCCTACTTGAGTATGGATTAGAAATGCAGATTTAACAACCCCCAACTGCCACACAATGCAAGTTATGTAATGGCATCCTACTCCACTGGCATGCACCATGCAGAGGCTGAGTGGGAGCTGGCAGGGACAGCACAGGGTTCTCTCCCTGACAGGATTCACCTTCAAATTAGGCAGGTCTCCTAACCCAAAAGACCTCCCTAACTATCCCCACTCAACTATACTGCTGGTAGAATTGAGGAGGCAACACCTTCCTGGGACGAAGCAGAGGGCCAACACCTGGGAGGATAAGAGACCAGCTGGATGTATTTTAGAACAAGATCATCTCAGCCACAGAAACTGGCTTCTCATGCCCTGTTTTCCATATGCTGAAGTTTTTATCTCTGAACTCATCAGCAGCTGCTGTACAAAGGACTCGACTGTACAGAGCAACAGGCAGTACATCTGCTTACCTCTGACAAAAAGCAGATGAGAAAAGCTGTGAACCCACAAACCACAATCCACCTCTAATTAAACAGTTAAAAAACGGAGCATGACATGGAGCTGAAGAAACAAGAGCAATCCAGGCTGCTGCAGGGTACTGCAGCAATCTGGCATTTCCTAAGCAAGAGTAACTTCAAGCAAACTCCTCATGAGCCAGGATTTTCCCCAAGGCTCTCCAGCCTCTTCTTCTCGAGCTCTCAAACCAGTTGTAGCTCAGGGATTTCTTTTTATTGGCCTGATCTAACAGTGTGTCCAGCACTCTACTACTGAGTGGCTGACAGCCAAGGTAGAAGATTCAAGATACACAGGGGAAAGAAAAGGATGGTTTGAAAAGTGGTGGATCCCTGAGGAATTGTTACATCACCAAATGGATCCAAACAACTTTGCTGAGTACTATTATTACAGATTTCCATCAAGACTAACACTGAGATGACAACTGACAACATACACACTGTGTTAGTGGTCACCCAAAAGCAGGATATTTGGCTCTTGGACATTAGAAAACGCTATGGAGTTGAAGAGCACATGGCATCACCTTGAAGCATTTAGCAGTAAGGCATTTATTTCAACAGTGATCCAAGGCTAACCAGCATGGCATGCTCAGGGCTCCTGGTCCTCAAGGTCAGGGGAGTCCTGAGAGTGAGAGCCCAAAGCTGTCACCATCCATCCTGAGCTGACAGAACACTAAATCAGGCACACCACTGATGGGCAGGTTAAACAAAACTGGCACTAACACAGAACTGAGGCATTAGGAAAATAACTGAGAGAGTCCTAAAGATTCAGCAGCTAAATGTAACAGATTAAGATGCTATATAAGGATTATTTTATCCCAGATAGCACCTGGTACCTCTTTTTCAAAGCCCTTTTATTCAAAACCCATTACCTACTAGCACTGGGAGACCATCCACTGGGCCACACAAGCTTCCATATCTACTTGCTCCCTCCTCAGGCCTCCCTTCCTGCCTAGTTATCCAGGCCATTTGTCCTTTAGCAGAAGGTGCCAGTCTGCATCCTTTAAGTACCTTATTTCCACAGACACCCCAGCTAGCCTGCTGAGACACCTCCAGTTTTCTTCCTACGGTTTCTAAATTCCCTGGATACCAGCCATACCCTTTTTAAGCAAGTCCCAGTATCTTTCTACAGCTCACCTCCCCTCAGTGATATCCTTTTCGCAAATACACACAGAAATTGCTTTTCAGACTATGCCAGCTCTCTACATTTTAATGCCTGAATTTTGAACTCAAATTCAGTTCCAAGTTAGGACTCTCAAAGTGCTTATCTCTTAAACACAGCATTTGCTTTGCTTGTCAGCACTCTCAGGCCAGCTCTGAGAGCACCAAAATGGTGGGAACAGGCAAGCTCTCAATTACAGCTGCAGGACGGATAACAGTGATGTGCCACAGTTGGGGAAAACACACAATGTGCTCAGGACCTCACATGCTCAAGGGCCAGCTTTGGGCAGCAGGTGATGTGAATAGCTTCTGCATTTCACCCTTTAAGTAGATTTCAACACATCTGAAAGTTTTCCTTGATCCAGTGAAGCCAAGTGGACTTTCACCTGCCACTCAAGGCCTTAATGCATCTCTGCCTGGCTAATGCCGACCTCCAGCTTCCCTTACTCCTCTGAAGAGAGCACCTTTGCAGATCAGCTTACAGGGTCACTGGGAAAACAGTGGAAATTTTAAAATGAAAGCCTTTCCTTTACAGCATGAAGGAGTCAGAAGATTTCTGGAGTCCAGACAGTGAGGATCTGGGGACAACAGCTCAAAAAGGGACAAGTTCTGTGTTCTGCTTCCACTCCACAGCTAAAGGGATACATGGACGGTTAAGGCCATATAATGAGGTAAATGGAGGATGCATGTGAGCTTCTTTAACAGCTGGATTTGATCTTAAAGGTCTTTTCCAACCTAAGTAATTCTAAGTCAAACACTCATGCTCAGAAAACTATCAATCAGATTGAATCTTCTATTTGAAAAATATACTTAAACTTTCAAAACTTAAAGAGTATTTCAATATTTAGCATATTGAGTATCATTATTCATAGATGGATCCCTAGGGAAGGATCCACATGGCTCTGCCTCAACAATATTCCTTGACTTATCACAGGCTACTGCGTGGACAATGTTTGAACAACAGCTGCTTCACAGACCCCCTTCTCTCCCATCACAGGGACTTTCACTTCTCTCTCCAAAATGCTGCTCTACTGCTTGGACATATTTCTCACTTTTTTTTTTTACATGGCCACCTTTTTCCTCAAAGGTCATCTCATCCCATCTCACTGTTAAACAATATAAAGTTTAAGCACGTTAGCACAATGCACTAATCCAGTCCAGGACCTTCCTGTGCACCTCCCTCAGGGATACTTTACAATTAGTAATGGCCATAAGGAAGCTGGGAAACAATGAGGAAACACCCAGCACCTTAATCATAGGTTTGAAGCACAAATATCAAAACCCTAAAGAGCAATCCCAATGCAAAAACATGGTGGAAAAAAAGGCTGAAAAGCCCTGCTTTAAAGGGGTAAATTTATTGCTAGACAATCCAAGCTATTTAATTAAGCATTTGAAGACCCCCCACATAAACAACACATGTTCTTCCACTGGAGCATGTACCTATGGGATTACACACAATTCCAACACCTGCATAGTGAACAGAACTCAGGGTGTTCTGTGCAGCAGCAAATGTTTGCTAAGAACACATCATCTGTAATGGGGATGGGCGTGCTCCAGAGGCTCCTCCAGACACACCTCCAAGCTCCATTCTTAGGAGCCTTCCCTGGCAGTGCCTTCTCTGCAGCCAGTGCTCAGGCAAATTCCCTGCAGGACAGTCTCTCTGCTGAAAGGAAAAGACCCAAAAACTCAGGGAAGAGGAAGTACCTCTGAAGAAAAGAGGGTTTTATCCTTAGAGACATCATCTCTCAATATTCTTAAATTCCCAGTTAATGACAAAAGTGGGTGTCTGGTACTGCCTCCCACAGGATAAGAGCCCTGCCATTTGCCACCAGCAGGGCAACACTTACCTGTGTCATCCCAATGATGATTCCCAGCACATCACTGTGACCTCAAGGTGACCTACCCAAAAGCTATATCCAGATCCTTAATGGTCACACCTGGACAGAACCTCAAGGTAGCTGGCCCACCTTCAGGCTGGCACCTGTACAGATTTCTGTGTCTGAGCAGATGCTGCCTCCTGAGAGCTCTTCTTGGAAGAGCTGTTGATTTGGAAAACAGCTGCTTTAACCTCTTGGGTCAGTAGTACAAGCTACAAGCAACACAACATGAGAACAGTTATCCAAGCCCTTTGGAGGAAAATGATTTTTCCCTGCCAGTCTGGCTTGGGTGCAACATAACACTAGTGGGTATCACAGCTCACTGTGGCACCCAGCACCTCTTCCTTCTTCAGGGCACTGAGGTTTAAGAGGTTCATTCAGGCAACTGCACTGCACAAAGTCCAGAGGTAAACTCAGATTGTTCCTTCCTGGTCAGTTCCCAGAACTGCTGAAGAAAGGAATTTAGGGCCTTACCAGTGTGCAGAAGTAGTGACTCTCCAGGCTCTGAGGTTCTGGTGGCTGACCTCAGCTCTTTGGGAGAGTAGAGCCAGAGAGGTGAGTGTGCAGGACTGCAGTCCCTCTGATAACCCTGACACCAAGGAAGGAAAAGAACACAGTTCCCTGTTGTGTCAGAAGTGTCCCAGCATGGCTGAATTCCTAAGAGATTGGGAAGGGGAAACAGCATGCACAGACATCTCTTTAAACTGTCAGATAAACTGCACAGTTTCAGATTCAGATACTGTCACTTGAACCCCCTGTCAGACTTTAATACCTGGGGATTTAATACCTGATGGCTCAGGACAGACTGGCCCATGCAGACCCAGGGCAGCCAAGCATAGGGTACTGCCTGCAGCTCCCTGTGTGCTGCTCACCTCTCTGCAGCAAGCACTGGAGCACCAGAGATGTGATGCTTTCAGCTGCTCCTCTTTGAACCAGATAGATCAACCATTTGCCTGTCACTAGGAGGTGTCTGTGAAACTCTCTGGAATTCACTGCTTATATTTAGTGATGTGCCCAGTACACACTGGAAGGAAGAAAGAGATGAGCTGATTTAATGGAATGGACAGAGAAGGCAGCAGTGGCAGTGGATACACCAGTTCCACATGAACCAGGCACAGAACAACAGCTTGTCAGGGGAAAAAAATCCAAACCACCTCAGCACTCCTCTCCAGTGATATCACAGGTTGGGAAGAATCAATCAGACTTTCAAAAACTTAGGACTATAAACAGTAAAATACCTTAGTCATCATATCATTAATGTACAGCTTTGCACCATGAGAAAGCTTCTTAGTGAGACTTCTCAACCTGGTATTAAGTGCATGAAAATATATCTTGGGATTCTTAAGACTTAAAATTACTTTCTCTGTTAACTCTGCTCCTGAGATCCTTGATGGAAAAGTACATCAAATGTTTGCTTGGGGTTTAAATGCCATCCTGGCTCAAATCTGGTTCATGAAGCCCATTTAAATATATTGCTAATTTCCTGGTTAGACATGGACTGTAGATCACAAATACTAAGATTTCCCTGCTGTCTATGAAAACAAGAGAAAATTACTTTCATTCTCTTGTTCTAAAGACAGTTTCAGAGTTTTAAATACTTAAACCTTATGTTTACAGCTTTATAGCTTTGACCCTCATTAAAAATGTAATTCCTTACATGACAGACTTGATTTTAGACCCCTGTCCTTCAGAAGCTGTTTGCTCATCCTGTGGAAGGCATAACTAACTGAACTTACAGGTGGCCTGAAGCAATGGAGATGCAGGAGGACACTTGGATGCAACATCTGGTAGCTGTCAACACATACACACAGTGCAACAGCACCACAAAATAAACCTTCAGGCAGAATGCTCCTTTACATCTGGTAGTTTTTGCTCTGCAGAAGCCAGGAAGAACTTCCCACCTCCATCCTGTGTCTCCTTTACAAAAGAGCTCCAAGATTTTCCTACACAACCCTCTTCTGGGAGCAATTGTAGCCAGGATTCAATAAGTTGGTCACACAGTGCTACTGAGGACCTGTCAGAATCTGTCCCACTCACAGGCTCCCTGATATGATGGAAGAAGAAATTCTTCTCCTTATGTGAGAGGATTGGGGAAGTCAGTGCCTTTCCTCAGCAGCACAGAGGGATTTTGCCTGCCAGCACTCTCAGTGCTCTTCCACCTCATGTGTTTCCTGGTCCTGCACAGATGCAGAATGACAGCAGAACTCCTGATCTTGTAGCACACAGTGTTTCTTGTGCTCTCTGTAGGTATTAAAGCTTTAATAAGAGTCTAGAAGGTGCCCTGTGGCTTGCAGGGGAATGGGGCAGATAATAACTCCGTGTCCTCCTGTGTTAAATACCTGTTTCCTTGTTGCCTGTGATTGATGGATAATGACACAACAGCCCACTTAGGCATGCCGCCCCCATTTTCCACTGTAATAATTTCATTTCTAGACAAGAACATTAACAGCCCAGTTACAGTCAAATGGAAACAGAAATTCACAAATAAAAGTTGCCGACTGCCAGAGCTTTGATCTTGCATCTTCAAACTTGAATCTGAATTTAATATTTTACTCGTGTGAGTCTCACAACCCAAGCAGAAAACAGCAAAATGCAATGTACTCCTTTTGAATGAACCCCAATTCCAGGTAGCCAAAATTCCATTATTTAAATTGAAAAGGTCCAATACAAACTCAGCTGGGAAGAAAACAGACTAAAATCCACATCTAAGAGGAATTCCAGCTCTCTCTCACTATCAAAATCATATATACACAAAAAAGATACACAATTTCTACAGAAGGATAGGCATTTCTTTGAAGAGAAGGAAGCAGTGGTTCTGCCTTTATCCTTAACCCCAGGGAGTGTGCAGCTCGACATTTTTTACCACATCTAAAGGCAACATTTTACCTTCCTGTTCCAGCAATCCAACACCAACAGTGCATCAAGTGATGGAAAAGCAATCACTGCTAAGATAGCACAAAAGCATGAACGAACAGTTCTGAGGCTGAAGCTCACAACAACGACTCATCAAGTGAAAACTGCAACATTTTGGTGTGCTCCCACTTATCAAAACAGTCCAGATGGAGTCCTAGTGTTATAATCTGGCTCATATGCTTGTAAAACATATCTGGTGTTCCCCTCGACATTGCTGGAATTGGGCTGAGGATTCATTGGACTCAGCCCAACAATTTATGTCACCTCATTCTCAGTGACGGGTCCTGTGCAAACCATTATGGCAAAACTGTGATAGAAAATGGTCTCACTCTGGAAATGAAAGTTGTGGTGCATTCACTGAGATGTCTTGATTCATGACTGAACCCATCCAGACATTTCCCTCTTGCTGCCTGCTCATCTCCCTTAAGACACTTCAGTCAGATCATCAGCACCGTCCACTTCTAAGAGTACAGAAGGAATTTCTGAGACTGCAGCTGCAGTTTGGTTAGTCACCAGCTTACTTAAAGGAGGACTTCAAAAGCATCAAAGCAAATTAGTGCCATGAGTCCTACTACTTTCATATAAGAGCTTGATCAAGGGATTTTACATCCTAATCCAAAATCCTTTTCTGACCATATACACAGTCTATCAACTGCAGTACCATACAATCTGTCCTACACCTGATTTACCACGCTCCTTTGAAGCACTCAAGGTACAAGGTACAAGCTACAAGGTCTCTACCTTCCAAATGGTTACACAGGGATATATTTAGTTTCTACAGCTCTTCACAGAAAATCAACTAATGATGAATGCAAACACAATACAAAATGTACAGTCTGTGAGAAAGATCACAGCAGTAAACCACTGCTCTTTGATTTAAGGTGAAACTGCACCTATGCATAGCATATATAACATAATCATGACTAAGATTTCCCCACTGGAACACAATTATTCCATTAACACATTAGGAGGAGAGGACCTGACAGCTACAGAGACAGGGTGCCATCTGTATCCTGCCCATGCATCCAAAGATTACTTCACATCTTTCCTAGCTCAAGGCAAGATCTCACCTAGAAACGAATTCAAAGGATGAGTGTTCCAGATGCCTGATCACTCAGGAAAATGCTATGCGTACTGAAAATGACCAAACCAAAATTATTTCTTAGAGAATGCTCTGCCAATGAGTTCTCTACAATACAACTTTAGCCCTGTGGAAGGGGCAGAAGCAGACTCACCCATGGCACACACTGCACTTTGCATGCACAAGCAGAAGTTTTCAAGTATCCCCATTTTTATAACACCAGTGCTGTGCATGCCCAAAGGTCTGGCTGTCCCATGGTGGTTTCTCACTTTGAGCCACCAGTGCAGGGAATATCCAACCTTTTCCTGGCCAGCAGCTGTGACTTATGCAGCACAAGTACTGAAATACCAGATCACACAGCCAATCAACCAGAGAGGACTGGACACCTGTCTTGTCAATCACTCACAGATCAATTTATTTTAACAAATTTCAGGAAATCACAATTATTCACACCAGCTCCTGGCATTGTAAATAGAACATCTAATCCAACAGATAATAACTGATTAAAAAGGCATTTATAAGCTATAGGAAAATAATGGTTATTTCAGAGTTACATTATCACAGAGATTTGTTAATGTCAATGGGCAAAAAATTCCAACAAAACTATCAACAGAACAGAAATGCAGGGGCCAGAAGGGAGAGCAGTTTCATTTTAGAGAAGGGTAGGGAGTGATGCTTTATGTGAAACAACCTATTTATATAGCAACCCAAGCCAACCTCAGCACACAGAATAGATAATTCTGTAACATACAGCAATATTCGAGTCCTGAGATAACCCTGCTGGGCCACACATCCCCAGTAGCAATCAGAGATACTGAGTAAGTTCCACTTAAGCATGTGCTGCATGCTCCAGCCAGCTCACTCAGAAGCTGTCCTCTGGGTTTTTCCCACTGCAGAGCAGCAGTTCAGCAGCAGCAAAAACATACAGACTCCACCACATAGGTAAGGTGAGGCTGAAGGAAAAAGGAGGACAGGATTTTGGAAAACGAGCAGGGAGGTGGAGGGACATGGCAAGTTGGGAATCACACAAGGAGAGCAAGAAGATGCAGCTTCACAACTCTTCTAGTGAAAAATGAACTTATTTTAAAACACATTGTAGCATGGTTTGCTTCTAGAGGCAAGGCAGGACAGAGCTGCCAAGAAGGAGGTTGCAGTTTTTTTATCTGGGTAGGGCTGGAGAAAACACATTGATGGGAAGCTACTATTGGCTGAAAGGAAGAGTGTGTGAAGTCTCTGGCAGAAGATCTCTTACAACCTTCTGTGCCAAAGGAAGAGGGACTAAGAGGATTCACACGGCTTGGAGAGCTGAGATGACAGAAGATGTTGAGAAGACAGAAGAGAAAAAGGTCTAGAGAAATATTTTCGGTACTTTTTGGCAGTTGCATTCTACAACAAAAGTCACCCTTCTCTGCACATGGAAGGTCTTTGCAGCACACTGAGATTAAGCCAGTCCCTCCAAACAGGCAGTGCATTTATCACAGCTTCCTTGCAGGATACACACATGTACACCCACACACCCAGCCCTGCCACAGGTCACTGCAGGCAGATCCAACTGCTTATTCACAGGCAAGTGTCTGCCCAGCTCCAGGAGCTACCCACTGCAGGATTCCATACAGATCTCAAAAGCTTACAACTGCAGTTAATGCTGGTATGATGCACTGATTAGTGAGACACAAGAGGGAATGAAAAAATGATTGACTCAACATGTCAAGCCGCTGTGATGTAAGGCCAGGGTGAACTCGTGACAAAGTCACACACACTGAATCAGATACAAAAAAACCCAAATCAGCTTTGCTGCCTGGAAATCCACTCATCCACTAGCCTGTGGAGAGAACTTTCCATAGGTCAGGCGGCTCATAAAAATTCCTCCACAATGTGCATGTTTCCCAAACCATTAGGATGTTTACAGAAGAAACTGCCTAGGTATACAAGCCTTTCCCTCATTCAAAGTGGAAGACTCCAAAAACAGATTCCAGAAATCCACACAGTCAAAAGCAGGACAGGCTTTATGGGGGTGAGGGAGAGCAGGGGAAAAGGAGGTGTGCTAATGATACAACCTGAGCAAAATCCACACACCTAATATGCAACAAGAAAAGCAGAAAACGCCAGCTGTGGATCCAAGGAGGACAGATCAAAAGCAAGGCCATCTCCAGCACCCTTACCCTAACACACAAATGGATTTCAGTATATTTGTGGACATGCCACCACCACCTCAACTGCAGGTTAAAGCTACAGAGACGGAGTAACACTGTCAAGTGAATAAATGATGGATACCAGACAGCCCATGAAAATGCATTTGAGGCAGGTGTCATCTTCCATTATAGGGGGAATCTGACAGATTCTAGGAAAAAAATTCCAGACTCCACAATTAGGCACATTCTACCAAAAGGAAAGCAATTCGTTTTGATGCTTGGACACACATTTTCTCTTACAAATTGCAACACACTCCCTGTACCAGAGGCTTCAGTAAATACTCCAAGGCTACAGGTCACAGGAGAAGTTCCATTCTCATGATAAGCACATGCTCTTTCTTTATTTAATTGGGAAGCCACACAGAGTTGTGGCTTGTTACTGCACATGTTTTCAGGACAGAAAGTCCTAAGCTTTGCCTGCTTGTCACGGCATCTTGTGGATTTTAACACCAACAGCTACAGTGAAAAGCTTGTGAAATCTGATCTGCACCAGAAGCTCTGTTCACACAGAATACAGAAAGGCCCTGCAGTGAATGGATACAGGGGAATACAGGCTCAGAGCAGGAGAAACACACAGTTGATGTTTCTAGTTGCACGGGAGTGGGACATGCTCAAGTGAGCACCCACAAAATCCAGTAAGAATCCCTCTTACCCCCTCCAGTAAAAAACAAGGAGGGAGTGGAGACATTGGTGTGCTCAGCAAGCTGAAACAGGAGAGCACTGCAGTGCCAGCCTCTGTGCAGGAAGGCACCAGAGCAAGTCTCAAACAACGACTCCAGCACACGCCTGGAGACCTGCACAATAACGTACAGTGTATGCATTTTTAAAAGTTCATGCTATAGCTCTCCTCTTGCCCTCTTTCTTAAGAAATAGGGGGAAAGGATTACAAAGCTCTTAGTTACTAGCAACAAAAGCTACAAAATAGTCATGCAGGCAGTGTTGCTAAGTTTGAGGCCTGAGCAGATTTGGAGACAATACTATAGAGTCAGTTGAGACGAGCCATTTGCTCCTGAGCTCAAAAAACCCCTCTTGCTTCCACATGTCTAACAACCAGCTTCATCTCAGTGAAAGCAGTAAAATATGCAAGCAGCAGAGACAGGCTCCTTCCATTTCTCCACCTCCTTCCTGCCTTTATGATACACAGCAGTACACAAAGGGCACTTAATTTCCCACCTGATTTTCTCACACCAAGTAACATGCTTGTTATGTCTGTTCTTTTCTACACATTAAGGAGGAATGCAAAAATACCTCGTGCCTATGGACAAGAGCAGCCATGGGATGTATTCCCAAAGCTGCTTCCAAGAAGCCAACCTGGTGCCCTCAGACAGGAACACTACCACATCAGGGGCTATGCCAAAGAAACACCAAACGTCACACCACACCCTTTCAAAAATGAGAATAAGGGAGGGAAAATTATTTAGGAGAAATCATGCGACTTAACAGACAGAAACCCCATTTGCTATTCAAAATAACTTTCTCCCCAAAAGAAAAGCACCTCATGGCAGACAGAAAAGAGGTTTCACACAACTCAAGTGACAGCCACCATGAAACAAAAGGCCACCAGGAGCATCACCAACCATGAGGCTGCTACAAGGGCTGGATCTAGGCTCTGCACAACAAATCAACAGCTCATGTGCCCTGCTGGGGCAGAGCCCCCACCAAGCCAGGGGGAGAGCCAGCACCTGGCACCTCACTCATGCAGCCCTGTGCCCAGCATCTCCACACTGGGAATAACAACGACCCTGCTCATGCATGTCAGGTGGCACCTTGGCACTGGAGTAAGTTGCCAATGCAACAGTCAACAAGTCAAAGCAATTGCCTGTTGTCATTACTTTAGCTGTGACAGTTAATATACATGGAATGAAACTCTCCTGCAAAATTAGGGCAACACAGAATATGGGTGTTTCCTTATCACAATATATATATGTAACAGAAAAGCCCCCTCAAATCTCAGCAGTCACACACACATGCTAAGATTTACTGAATGGAAGGAGTTGAACCTGGTAAATCTGTAGTTTGCAAGTCTGGCAATGATCTTAAGTGGGTGCTGGTGTGTATCGAGTAAAACAAAAAAATATCAGAGTGATACAATATAGGGAGGTGGCAAATTATTCTTCAGGCAGGGGCAGTTCAACAGGCATTAAACAGCATCAGAAATGCTGGTTTTGCACAAGCTATTTATTCCCAGCCTGCAGATGCCTGAGAAAGAGGCAGGTTGACTAGTGAGGGACCAGCATGTCACTTGCTATTTATGCTCTCACAAGTAACTGAATATGACAGGGACAGTTGATAACCTTCTGAAAATAACTGAACTATCAAAGAATCTGTGTCTTAGCTAACACAGGGTTTTGGTTTTGCAGCTTGCAAAAATGCAGACTTTCACTCTAAGGAGATGATCTTGCAACTCTGCCCTGGAAGTCATTGAAGTGGAATATCAATTCTCTAGGGACAATTCATAACTCCCTTTCTGAAGATCTTTATTTGTCTCTTACTGAGAATTTTAAAGTCACCTATTTCCTTTTTTTTTTTTTACATAATTAGAAGGGCTTTTTTTCATGTTCAATCAAAACATTAGACAGATTAGACAAGTTAACCTATGTGGGGCAATCCAGAAGTTACAGCTCTCCTGACCAAATGCATGTAGCTTGGGTCAACGCAAACCCCACATTTCTAACTTCTCTAATTACTAACTACTGTAGGTCTACTAAAACATGATGAAGATTGGCATATGGAGGCTTGAGAGATGATCCCTTCCAAGCACTCCATCTTCCAGCTTTCCTCTGCACACACATAGAGACAGGTATAACACGAAGAAAACTGGAAGACTTTCACGCCTTGTCTGTTTTTTGCACATCCCAGGTGTGTATGGCTGGGATCTCAACTCCTGTCACTAGTAGGGAAGGGAAGCACAGGAAAGCATTTCCCAGCCTAAATCACTGCTGTAACTGATGCTAGGGAGGTCAGTTAAGCAGCAGTGGAACACCAGCCAGAACTTCTTCCCACGCATGTGTGTGCAGTGATTTACTGGGCAGGCACTCAATTCAGTTTAAGGATTGGTGCCTACAGGCTCTCTGCTGTAGCATTGGACCAAACCTGATCAAGTTAAAACACCTGCCCAATTCTATATACTCCAAATGAGATAAAGGGCAGAGCAGGCATCAACAATCAGAAAAAGAGGGATTCCCAAATTCCCTGATACTTGGGAATTGCTCTTGCATAGGAAGATATTATTTCATGCGAGCAGAATAGTGGAGAGAATATGGAGAGGCACTTGGTTAAAAGCAGTGTCATCTATAATTATAGATTCCCCAGTGACAACAAAATAAATTGGGAATTGTAGAAACACTGAAGAAGAAATAAAATTTGTCACTGATCGTAAAAGTAATAATTAATTCTGGAGTCTTCTCTCTCTCTGCTCCTCACCACCACCTCGGTGGGAATGTGCCAGGCTCTTTCCCAGCAACAGGATTATTTCTGTAAAACATTTTTGTAAGTTGCAATACCTCTGTAACTGAAAATAGAGGCAAATGCGAGTGCTTAGTGGGACCTTTGAAACCCCAGCTGTGAAGACTCATTAATTGTAAGTACATTTCTGCAGATGCACAGCTCTGAATCTGACTCATAACTCACCTCCCATGACGGCAAGACCTGGGATTCAGATAAAAAGGCTTAAGATAATTGATATGGATTATTACTCAGGCAAATTAGGAGGAAGAAAGCACCAAAGAGGAGACTTAAGGGATATGGTGAAGGAAGGGGGATCAGAAGTTGGCTCTGATGAGGGATCCATCACTTGCAGATCCAAGGCACAAGGAGGGCAGTATGAAATAGGAATCTATGTTTTATTTAAAAAATTTTATGCATCTTGCTCTTGTATGGGGACAACAGCTCTAGCTTCAAATACCAGGTCAGAGTAAAGGCCGCTCTTGAATAGTTACTGGAGATTTCATTTTCTCCTTTTAAGGACTGGAAATGTTCAGGTTTACCAGGCTCAACTGCACGTAAGGGTAGTTCTTGTGTCTGCAGCTCCAGGTTGCCAAAGGACAGGATAGATATGAGGGAGATGCACAATTAAGCATCTCTCCCACACATAAGGCATATGGCAAAGTGGAGCACTCAAGTCACAGCTGACTCAGAGCTGCACATGAGGGTATGCACCTACAGTCACATGTGCATGTGTGTGTGCATAAACAGCCAGGGGAAGCATTTACTGCCAGCACAGCTCTTCCCAACTGCATTCAGTGAGTACAGAAACAGCAGGGCCAAAACCTGCAGCAGGAGTCTGTCAGCCACCAGCCTCTGACTGCAGCCAGTGTGTTGGCACACACCAGGGAGGAGGACAGACCACTTGGTGTCCAGCAGCTCCTTCCCACTGGCATTTCTAAGCCTGATACAAGATTCTGGTAACAACATTTAAACTGCGGTGTTGTGTATTACACAAGAACAGATCTTCCTTCACAAAAACCTTATTGGCTTTCCACCACCCCACCAAAAAAAAAAAATTAAAAATCTTCTAGCAGCATTGACCGAATTGTAAAGCAACCTGGTTGGCTTCCATGCATCCGATGGCCTCTTCCAAGAGTGAAAACTCCACGCAGACATAGCCATAGTCGTAACCTGGGGACAGCATTTAAATACAGACGGGAGTCATGTTAGTGCCTTGTCATAAAGAAAGCCACATTAAATAATCCATTTCCCTTTCCCTCCAATGACAAGCCCTCTGACCACCACCCCCTACCTCAGAATGAAAAAGAAAGAAACCAGGGACTAGCTGGATGATGATTAACTGTGCAGTTTACCATGAATGTTAATAGTAGTGTTCCCACTTTCCATTACACAACCCAGTGACAGTCACACCCTTTCTTAGGGCAAGAAATAACTGCTTTGCTGTTTGTTTTTTCTAAGTCATAGTGACTTTCCACTGCCAGTTTCACATTTTGTGCTACCTTGGAGGCAGCACTCTCCAAAGTGTTGATAAATCATTTCCAAGTACTTTGCTGCAGATGTATTTTACACGAATAGCCAGCATTTTAATTGGGCAATATTTCAGAAAGAACTAACACAATTCCTTTGCCTTTGCTATTTTTCTTTCAACACCTGCTTACTTTTTGAAGTCCAATCCCTTGCATTATGAAAAAGTCCAGCTGAGCAGGAATGAGAACTCCAGCTTTCTCATTTTGGTACAGATGTCACTGCACACATAACAAGAGGGTGTGGGAGCTTTAAGTTTAGATTCAAGAACCTATAGAGCTTTTACTCCTCTCACTCCTTGGAAAGCTGTCATCTCTGTCACTGCAGAAGGGACCCACTGATTTAACTGTGTACTCCAGTTACATAATATTAAATAATTAGTTAAATAATATTAAATATTACGTCCCAAAGTAAAGTTCAGTGAGAACACTACAGAATCTAAGACCAAGTCAAGATCCAACCCTGATGTTGAAACTATCTCCAAGAACTGGAGTGCTGAGGAACAATCTAAAGTCACAACCTCACCCTCCACATGTCAAGGCTACCACAATCCAAAACAGTACTTTCCAGATGGTCATGGGCAGAGATGATCCTACATGGGCATAAGCAGTGAGAGAGCTTGGCTCCGTCCTCCACTTGCTCTTTTGGCTGGTTTGGAGTGAGACCAGGGCTGATCTGCATGTGATTTGTGCCATTTTAGCCACCTAGCTGTACTGGTGAACAGTTCATCTTTCCTCCTACTAGAGATGAACATCTCAACTCTAGGATTCTCAACCCAGCTATGTATCTGGCTCCTACTGCTTCAGTCCCTCACCTTCCATGAAAAGGCAATTCCACGCATGCTTCTCTCAGGCAAGACATTCCACCGTCCTGGAAAACAGCCCCATCTCCCTCAAGCCTATGCCTAAGAACATTTGCTGCACACTCTAGCTTTTCCTTCTCTCTCACTTTACCATCTTTGTACTTTACCACATCAAAGACAGGACCACACAAAACTATTTCATCATCAAACCCTACTGATTTTTTTTATTTTTTTTTCTATTCTGGGAGCTCTCTGCATGCTGTTCTAACAACACAATCCTGACTTTGCACCTTTGCCTCTAATAAAAAGACTCCACTTTGAATCCAGCACCTTTTCCACCTCACAGAGGAATTTATTCCCCTTTCTCATATTATTTTAGCCAATATAATTATGCTAAACGGAAATTTATCAATCTGTGTGCTGTTCAGCTCAGTGGAAGATGCAGTCCAGCAGCACATCTGTGGTGGAAGGCAGCTAAAGCCACTTGACACTCTTACATCAAGTGGGCACCTGGAACTAGAGGTGTGGTTTCAGCTGGCAGGATTGGCAGAACCAAACTGATCCAGCTGTTCCCAAAGCATCCATTCTGCCCTGCAGTACAGCCACACCAGATCACATTTTGAAATGAAGGAGTACTCCTCTCTGCAGAAGGCAGCTGCTCTCCAGAAGCAGTGCTGCCCCTTGCTGGGAGGCTGCTCTGCATTCTGGGCAAACACCTCTGCTATTCCCTGCACAGTGTGCAGCCTCACATGGTACATTTTAAAGTCTTACTCAAATCCAGAACTCTCGAGCCACTTCTTTCCCTTCTGTTTAGAAAAGGGCTGCATGAATGATGTTTGTCAGCCCATAAGGCTCCTGATTCCCCTTCAGAGAGGATTTTTGAAAGCTGCTGTAATTAACAAGGCAAGATCAGAGCACTATCTTACTTCCATGTGTAGGAGACCTCATGAGGGACACAAAGCAAGATTGCAGAAGTTTTCATTCTATTTGCTTTGCAATAAGAGGACATTTACATCCCAGTCCTCATGATGGGAATGAGTAGTTTAGATATGGATTTAATCCAGCATGACACAACAGAGAGTGCAAGGCTGAATGTTATACGGAGATATAAAAGCTCAGATGCTTGGAGGAATGTATGCCAGAGGATCATTCCAAGCATTACATGGAGACAGTTAAGGGGAAGCCCAGCACATTTCTTCTTCTGCACTTTCCCCGCCTCTCTCTCCCCCACCGAACTCACAAACATAGCAGCAAGAACATCTACAAAAACAATAACCATGGGCCCCATATCCTGCCAAAATGCAGCTCCAGGCCAGTCGTTCATCTCTTGTGGTGGGCTCACAGAGAGATGCAGTGTTCTGGAATACACTACAAGCTGTCCCTGCACAGACAGCACCGAAGTGGTGATGCAAGAAGAGAGCAGCCTGGAGCCACTTGCTGAAAACCAGTGCTGAAGATGTGTGGGGGCTTGACACTTTTCCCCTCCCCCAGATCCAGAGCTTTGCATGGATCTGACAAGCACACTCAGGATGTGAGAACTACAGAGTAACATCAGCCTTGGGCGGCACACCACCCCTGCTCTGCCCCCCGCTCCTCCAGAGCATCCTTCCATTTTAGACCATGGCAGGGAGGCGACTGAAATGGAAGCTGGTGCAACAATGGCACCACATGTTCAAAATGCAACAGTTGCTGATTTTTCCACCATCTGCAACAACCACATTACCCAGAGAACAACACTTGAAACATAACCAACTGGCTCGAGGCTGGTTCTTAAAGGGGAGCAACTACACAGGCTCCTGCCACCAACCGTTGTTGTGCCTCTTCCCTGCCTCCTCCATAGGGCTGGTCCAGTTCTGTGCAGCAGCTGCTCAGTTTGGATATTTTTGTTTCCAAAGCCTTCACACAGTTTGCCTGCCAGAATGCCAACAATTTAGGTGCTGTTACCAGAAGCAGCATAGGATTTTGATGGACAAATAGGGCCAGGCACATAATGGCAGGAACTGGTTCCACAGGCATCCCAAGGTAAGCAGTGGTCCCTCGTGAGTGAGAGCTCTTGGACACCCCTCTGGTATTCTTCAACTCATAGCAGTAAAACCAAAGTAATCAAACCAGCAAAGCAAAACCACTGCTGAAGAACAGTGTGGGATTTTTTACTCAAAGAGGCCTAACTTCACATGCAAGGTTTCACATGAAGATATAAAACCTGGTTTCTTCACCTATTGATAAGTATGATACTACAGTTTCAGGCTCCACAAGAAATTAGAATGGCGTAATGATTTGCAGAAGTAAATATGATCAACATAAACTCCATCAAAAAAGGAAAGAAATCCTTGTGTGGTATTTTCCCCACAGAACTCTGAGCATGCTGCAGCACAGCTGTGCTGTCCAAATGATCTTTCCAATAGAAACACTTGAACTTGCCCAGATTTTGGCCCTAGCATAACCATAAAACATGCATGTCCTCATCTCCCCCCATGTTTTAGGTCAACAGTGTAAAAGGACTCTTGTACCTTATTTAGCTACTTCCTTTCAGCTGTGCAAGTCTACAGTACCACAGGCTGTGTACGAGGGATGAAATCAGAATGCAAGGAGAGCGTGCACAGAGATTGCAGAGGACTTCTGCTTTCCCTTAAGTGCTTCTATGTATACACAATCCTTTACGGATGCTCCCAAAGCATGCTCGGCTGTCTTCTGCACTGAAAATGGCACAAATGCTTAATACTGAGGAGTAAGGACACATTTAGAGCTCCAGGAAGCAGCTCTGCAAGCACTGGAATAAAGAACATTCTGCCTCTGAAACAGACGTGTTTTAGCAAAGTGAATTTTGACAGCAAATGGAGGGTCCCTGCTAGCATGCAATAGTTTGGCTAAAAATCCTGAAAGCCTGCCTTAAAATTACTGTTCTTTGGCTTCAGATATAGAGATCAAAGACTTGAGATTTAAAATAAGTCTTGTCTCTATACAGACACAGTTTCTACTGAACAACTGACACACAGTAATGTGTTACTTCACCATAGTTTGTTATATCAAAGATCTAAATAAAGGAAAACCATAATGTTGTTCTCATAGGGGCTGTAAGCAGTGTGAAGACAAAAAAAAAATCTCTAGAGTTTTAGAAGACCAAACTAAAAGATCCTGTAGTGACAGCAGCCCTGTCTGTGCCAAAACAAAGATAGTTTTGGAAAGAAGGCAGGATGGCAACATGACAAAGGCATCCAATCCAAGAGGTGATCCAGCTTCTTGATTCTACAAATGAGTGTGCAGTCAGTCGTGCTCCTACACAACCCCAACAAGCTCAAGGCATTAGGTCACCTCACATCCATGGGGAACCATAACCTGCCTTTGCAAAAACAATTCTGACAAACCCCCGGCTGCTCTGGTGCAACACAAAGATTCTTCTCGTCCCCGACTGAGAAGATCATCTCCCATTAAAGTAACTTCATGTAACAGCTCACCAAAGGACACTACACTAACCTGGGCAGCTGGGCCAGCTGCCAGCCTGGTGGAGGTCCCTGCATCTGCCAGGTGAGGCCAAGCAGCCTCAGGGCAGATGGATACAATGCAGTCTCCATAGGCAGAGAGCTTCCCCACCATCCCAACAACACTTCACTTGTGTTTTTTCCCCTAGGATAAGACAGAACTATGACAGAAGAAAAGCATTTGCAGTTCTGGGGACTTCTAGGTCTCAGAGAGATGGCACATTAAAGCAGAGCCATGGCCAGCAGCTGAAGCAGGAGATTCTTGTTGCTTGCTCTCTCCAGAGACAGTTTGGCAGAGTAGGGTGCAGCTGAGGAAACGCTCCACAGAGTTTCACCCATGCTAGAGAACAAAGTTCTACTGTTCCAAGGGCAGCTACAGCATAAAGTATACAGTGACTATGAAGGACTTCTACATTCCTGAAGGAATCTGCAGTCTCACACACTGACCTTTGGGGAGCTCAGGTAATGGAGACAGGGATTGTGCACCCTGTTCTCAGAGAATCTGCCATTCTGTGGTTGCAAGGAAGATCTACCTCATGAGTGGGAGATGTTTCAATGTGCCCATGACCCCACACATAAGAGTCACCTGTTTCCTCTAAGGAAAGATGCTGATGTAGGTCATCCATACCAGAGTGAATAATACTGGAGAACACAGGGTTTTCTCTGGATCTCTGTGCTATTACACTGGGCTACTATTAGGAGGCATCATACACTCAATGCTTCCAAGAAAACAGGAGCTCCTGGACATGCTCAGGAATGGCTGTACCTGTGCTTACTCAGCAAGCACTGCCTTTGCAGTGAGGACAGGCACCACAGTAATGCCTTCTGTGGCAGGCAGAGGAAATAAATCTGTCCAACCAGCCTGAAAATCTGGAGGGCACCTGTTGGAACCCTTGAAACTGAGGGTTTTGAGCTTTCTGTGCTGACAGGCACTGACCCCCAGGAGAATAGTGCTTTTGACCAAAGGCCATGGAAAAGGCTTCTAAAATTGAATAATAGAACTGGGCTCACTAGTGTGTAGTTTGAATAGAAGTGTGTAATGTCACATGGTGGAAAACTTAGAATTTAGGGTTTTAGAATACAGTAATATATAGAAAGCAAAATGGAGGTTTTAGGGCAGAGGTTTCTTTCTTCTTCACCTTCTTCTTCATGGGACTAAGTAGTATTTTGTGTGATTGGATGGAGGAGTTCACATTGCAGGTCATGGGTGATTAGTTACTAAGTTAAAAGTAAAAACAATTTAGGTAGCTTTTCTTAATTGGACAACTGGCCCTTAAAAAGCCTTGTAAAAAGAGAGATACGTTGCCATTTTTAGCTTGTTAGCTAGAAGTGCTGTAGAACTCACTGTAACATAGATAAGAATTAATAAACATCCGAGTCCAAACAAAATACAGTCTCTCGAGCTTTTGATCCCAACTCTGGCAAAAAAAAAAAAAAGAAAATAAAAGGCAACAGGCACCCCCACAGCACAGCAGGGACAGCGCCAATCTATCTATGCTACCACAGAAGCCAAAAGCATGAGCTCTCTCAATACCAGCTGGTGGATTCTGAGCATCCATAAATTTGTCAGATCTCTCTACTGCACACATAAATTGGTCTTCAGAGCTACTAAAGCTGAAGAGCTGTACTAGAATAAACAGGACAACCTGCAACAAGCCATATTCCCAACCCCTTTCAAAGGCTGAGCATTTACAAGCCACACCTGCTGTTGGGAAAAGGCCTGTCACTTCCTGCTGTACCTCTGTGTAAAGAAGTACACTCTTACTCATTCATGACAGAGAACAACACTGAAACCACAGGAAATGAAACAGAGCTGTATTCTGAAAGATAGAGCACTACAGTCCATTCTCCTCCCTCCATCCTGGAGAACAAGACACAGAAAGGACCTGCCTGAGACACCCTCAAAGGCAGACACCAGCAGCTCCATAAACTACAGGAACTACTAGAGTCAGAGCCCCAAATGGCTGTCAATCCTTGGCCCAAGGAGGATAGTTTATCCACCAATACAAAGGAAAGGAGTGAAAAAACCCCAATGCTAAGATTGTACACACTGTAGTTTTATTAAAGACAAAGTATTGCATTATGTTTGTACAGAAACCTGGAATCTGAGGAAGGTTGGGGCTTTCACTAAACTTCATTAGAGAGGACTGTGAGCTACTACCTGGGAAGGTGCTCCATCCAGGAACTTGGTTTTAAAGTGCTGCTAATGTGAACCTGTCTCCAGAACATACAACTTGCCATCTTAGCACAAAGTAATCAAGGTAATGTCAGCACACTATGCAAAGCCTTGAAGTTTTGCTCCAGAGATGCAAAAGGAATTAGCACCTTTGTAAAAATGGATTCTACGTGTCAAAAAGGCTGTGAGCATGTTTTATGGATGGATGTGTTTGTTGCCTCTTTGGAATAGGCCTTATAACCCTGAACCAAGGTTGATCACTATCACAAACACTGACTTAGACCAGATTTGAACTTCCTGTTTCCTAAGCCACCACATCACAGATGAGGAAAGAGGAGCAAGAACACCTTTTGCTTCCAAGAGACAGTGCACTAGTGCCCTGAAACCAAGCAAGGAAAGCAAAAAGCCTACTGTCCACAGGGCTGCGGAAACTGGCAAGGACTGCTATTGATGACCATGGACTATTTCCAGCTAAGTGTATTTTTTGGTTCTTGGCAGGCTATTCTGGTTACAAGCTAGAATCAATTGGTTCAGGCACATCAGCGCTGAAGATATTTCTGCAAGTCCTGGCAGGTGAGCCCTGCTGTCTGCAGAACTCTGCTGATGACTAGGGGATCTGACCACGCCTCAAGGGGAAACTCCTCGCGTGCTACAGCATCTCGTGAGCTCAGGGATGGTCACCTCAGCTCTCAGCAAGTGCCTGAGGTCTGCATGCCTGAGTCATGGCTGATGCAGCAGAGCAGGCCACACAACCTTCACTGTGCAAAGCACTAAGCACAGCAACAGGAGATTATTCATCCTATGGTGCATCAGCACCAGCCTTGATGGTGAGCCAAGCTGTCCTCTGTATAATTAGCACAACAGGCCAGATGCCCCTCTGCACCACAGCATCTACTAGGGACATCCCACAGCAACCCACAGCATGTGCTTTGTACCAAACCCAAGAATCTAAGTCCTTGTGGGACCCAGTCCTCATCCAACTCCAGAGGGCTGGTGCCAAGCCAACCTCTATATGGGGAAGCCACTGGCTCACCACAGTCCACCCTTCAGAGGGGTTCCCCCAAGGGCACTGCATCCCTCCAGAAAGGAAACAAAAGGTTTCCATTTGGCACAGTTCCAAAAACACTCCCTCCCTCTGCAGATGGGCAGCTCACCTCTCCAGTTCTACCTAAGGCTGGGAGCTGCAGAACAATGGCACCTGTGGCAGGAGCAGCATCTTGCCAGCATTTCTGGCCTCCAAGAGCAGCCCTACCCAAACACCACCCACAGCAAGGAAACTAAAACCCTGTTATATGTTGGCCTGACAAATGCACAGCCATGTCTGCCTCAAGGAAAGGTGATCCCACTGCCTTGGAATGCACTCCAGCCATGGAAAATAGAGAGCTTATCCCTACTGAGGACAGGTGCACCAATTTAAAAAAAAAAAAAATATTGGCACCAATTTTTCCACCATGAGCTGGAAACTTCTGGACCCTTAGATTGTGAGTTTTAATAAAATATAACACTGAAAAATACAGTTCTGAATTCCAGAGGCTTCCTGATATATTCCTGAAACCAATGATTCACTGTTGTGATATACAAGATAGACTGCACTTGGAGGGGAAAAAAAAGCAGCACCTTTTAAAGATTTATCTAAGGGGCTTATTAATATTTAACAGGGCACCAATGCAGCAGAGCTTAGAGAGAACAAGCAAGATAATCCAGTTTCTTGTAGGACTTGGCCAAGGGAATTTTATTTTTAATACAGGGAGAGATAAGGGAAGCAGTTCCAAGCAGCACATAAGGGGCTGGTCTGGAGAAACAGAACATGAATGCCAGGGCAAGAAGGTGGCTGAGCAAGCAATAAAACACATTTACTGGCAATAATACTTGCTAAAACAAAAGCTTTTCAAAATGGAGCAGGCAGCTGCCATAAAGCAGCTCCTGTTTTCAAGTGACACTGCATTTCTTGGGTGTTCCTCCACCATAGGAAGAAGCCTGTCCTTTAGCATCAGCCATCTGTATCCATGTGGACACTGCTCTGGTCCCAAGCATTACTGCTGTTCAGGGAGCTTCCACCTGCTCCAGGCATTCTTGTTCCATGGGCTCTTTGCTCCTCCTTTCCCCTTCCATGAACCCCTTTCCATGGGTTCTTTGCTCCTCAGGGGTGCTGTATCGTGTTCCCACATACCCACACAGGGTTCAAAAGGGAGTATTTGAAAGTGTCAGAATAGGGTTAAAAACCCAAATCTCCCAATTTCTGAAGTGCTGCACTAATTTAGAGAGTACATAAAGGGGCTGGGGTAGATCTCACTGCTCCTGCTATCTAGAATCCAGCTCACCTCATCCCTCCAGGTCCACTTCAGAGCTGCTCTCTGCCTTGCTGCTCTTCCACCCTAGTGAGAGAGTCCAATCTCCACCAGGATATCCCAGCCCAGCAAAAATTTCTCTCAGTTCCCCAGATGGGCTTATGGAGTGAACTAGAAAAGTCTTGTGGGCTGCCAGCCATTTCTCAGGCTTACTTTCCCTGAACAGCTTTCACAGCTGCTGGTACCAACACTAACATGAATCCTGGTTGGAAAACACATGTTCCAAGCTTGTCCCACTGCATGCTGCATCCAGAAGAATTTGAACAGAAGGCTCAGAGTGTGCCTTGTGCTTTCACTTATTACTTTGGATGCCACTGCAGTGTCTTTTAAGATAAGCAGCCCCTTAAGATAAGGCTGGCTTCATGTGCTTCCTTCTCCAGGGCACACGTGTGTGACTCAGCCAGAGCTCTGTGCATGTCAGACCCTCAAGATGAGATCTGAGGCTTATGCCTGACATTAGTCAGGGAAGTAGCAATAAAGCCTGATTAGAATCAGACAGGAGGTAAGTTTAAAATATGATCAAAATCAAAACCAGGGCAAGGTGTGTTCATGTTAGACTCCTCAAAGGTCAAAAGGTATCAGCTTCAAGTTTCTGGCAGTCAGCACGGAGGCAGGAGCATGGACAGTAACAAGAGGAGGAGAGACCCCATACCATGAGCAGCCAGTGTTGTCACACACTCACTAACACATCCATGGAGGGGACACCATGGTGCAAAGCCACATGAAAGCCCTGAGCCCAGCAAGCAGAGACAAGCACCTTCAGATGGGATAGGGGAACTTACAACCCTTTCCCAGAGAGCTGCTAACAAGTCATCACCACAGTCATCTACAGGAGCAGTGGGAATCCATGTTCTGCCTCCACACAAAGCTCCAGGACATACTGCATACCAAAGCAGCTCATAGTTTTTGAGAAGACTCCACAACCAACCTCAAGGTTTATTCCTTGCAAAGATTAATTGGACAGGCATGACCAAACACACTTGAGAACGCAAGCTGAAAGATTTAATATAGTTATTTCTGCCAAGGCTTACACTGGAAGAAGCCCTCTTCCCCCCAGAAATGGATTTGGCACTTTCAGTTTGAATGTACAGGCATCAACTCAAAAACCTAACTGATGAAAATTACATGTCTTTTAGGGTTAATACTATAAAGCCTGACTTCGACATTTTATCATTGTAAATATCTGCCTCTTTGATTTAAATAGAATTACTATGCCACTTCTTAAGGTCTCTCACTGCCTTGTTTAAAATCTAGCCATCATTTCAGTTTGTAGGCTTCAGAGACAAAATAATCTAAAGAATCAACAGCTTGAATGCATACCAAAATCACACCAGGTATATTAAGAACAGAGTTCCATTCTCAGCATAGCCTTCAGTGAAAATAGACTTTCCTTCGCACATACAGAGTATGTAAAAAAACGAGGCTTTATAAAGAAATTGAGCTGCTTTTTCCAAGAAAAATCAACCATATATTTTTCCCCAAACCAGAAAGAGTCTTGTAAAAGATCATACAGTGGAATCATTACACTGAAGCTGCTGAGATAAGCTTGATGATAAGCGTTATCTTTTTGAGAAACTGATCCGAACCTCACTTATTTCGAGTTAATTGCGTGTTATTTGTTACGGCTGTTATTGTTCCCCCCACAGCTGCAGGCATTCTTCTCTCAAACACACTCAACATGCATACTCATGATTAATGTTATTTTTAACATTTCTGGACAGCACTCAAAAATAAACAACCCACTCAGACTGGCTTAGCACGTGCTCCTGTGAGCCAGGCTGCCATCGTCCCACCGAGCTGATACAGCAGTGCAGGTGTATCCCAGAGACATCAGTAATCCAAAAGGTTTGTTTTTAATTCTTATGGGTATTTACATACACAGCCCATCACAAAAGCATTGTTTAGCCCACAACCGGCCTCTAGTTTCAAAGAGGTTTAGCTTTTCAGAAGTTAATATTAATTCAATTCTATACACTTCTCTAGGAGGAGCTAATGTGAAAAGCTGGATTAATTTTACTACAGCTTCTATTTACCCAATTTCTAAAAGAAGTCTTCACAATGCAAACAAGTATTCATTTATTGCCCTAGACACATCCATATTGTGCAAGAAGGATCAGAGAGCTGTTTAAATGCAGCCTCAGGAAACAATGCAAAACAAAGACTGGAGCCTCCATGTAACCTTGAACAAAGCTACACCGCTTAAACGACTGATGTTGACTGGACAGGGTTAAACAACAGCTTTACACAGCTCATAAAACATGAGCTAATTTTAACTTCATTCTTTGCCTCCCCACAATTGCCAGAGAAACTTTTAAAAAGCCAACTTTGCAACTGAAGAGACAGCCTGAAACAGAATGCAGCTTTTGGAGAGACAGCAGAAAACTGCAACCCTTGCATCACGTGTGACCACCTGCAGATACCAGAGCTTCTGCACATAACTTCAGACACAGTATCTCATCCTGAGCAGCCTTTGAAACAGGGAAGGAAGAAATGGCAGTTCTCTAATGAGGGCAGTCCAAGTAACATACATGGGAAGAGACTTAGGAAGGGATTTCCAGTTCAAGTTGATTTATTACTGAAGTGACATGTTTCAGAAGGAAAAAAAAACCACAACAATTGACAAATCTCATCAGCACAGGCAAAAAAAGGAGCATGTTGCAATTATTGTGTTGCAGTCAGTGCTGTGTGGGTGACGACAGCCATGCTGAACTACGCTTAGAAAAGAGGAAAGGAAGCAAGAAAGACTAACTGTGCCCCTTAAGCCCTGCTTGTTGGGCCAGATTACGTGACACCAGGATGTTCTTTAGTTCAAAGGTTCCTGAGAAGGTTATGAAATCTCCTTTGACAGCTTCCAGAAACAAAAATACACTTGAGAAATACCCCACTGCCCCAGTTTCTCAACACATTGAAAGCCTTTATATAATGTATTGACACCAAGAATTGCAGCTACTTCAGGGTTGTATACCCATACTGAAAATAAGAAAAAGCAGTGATGAATGTAGAAGCTTCTGCTTTCCTAGGTTTAAAAAAAAAAAAACCCAACAAAATAAAATACCAGTTTCCAGATATTTCCTACTAGTATTATCCACACCAATCCCCAGGACTCACCCTTCCTACCATCGCACATCTTTGTTCCAGTACAACTTTTTCACAAAGCAGCCTTGTAAAATATTTCTTTCTTCAGAATCCTATACACACTGATCAGAAGTACAGCAGAACTTTATTCTTTGAATGAGGAAGAACATCCAGACCCAGTATTTGGATATCTGCTTATAAAACTTACTTTGTCTTTTTTTTTTAACCTGTCTTCATACCTAAGCAGGGCACCAGTTTCAGGGTACTGAAGGAGAAATGTTAGGATGGAACAGGCTTCCTGAGGACACTATTTGTGCAGCATTTGTTCCACAGTAAGACCACCTCAGAAATAAGATTTAGAACAATCCAAAAGGATTTAGTAATAGTTAAAAAAAAACTATGGAGGAATTAACCTGCTGTCCCATGGCTTTACTCTTGACAGCTATTAGAACAGCCTTAGTGCTCTTCTTGCTGCTCTACACCTGGACACATGCTTTACCTCTGAGGCAGCAGTGAGTATAGCCATCAGTTTTGAGGACAAGAGGACAAACTATAAAACTCAGAGGGCATTTTCATTAAAACATACCTGCAATTAAGGGCATGTAAGACTTGAACCAAATTATTTAAGAGGATATTGGTATGAAAAGTACCCTGTTGTCACCTTGAAACTGGAAGCACTGGAAAAGCATTCTCACCTGAGCTGTAATCTTTCAGTCGCAGGTCCTTCACAGGTGTCCCATCGGGTCCTCGGAAAGCATTGAGGATCTGCAGGAAAAACAAGATCCACTTCATCTCCAAAACCAAACCTCCAAACCCAAGGTACTTGCCAATACACATTTCTGTCTCTCCAAGAGTTCTATTCTTTCTAGGTTAAGTCAGTTACAAACTGACACACTTTTCAACAGTACCTGAGAATTGTTACCGAGTTTTCAAAGTATTTTTCAAAGGGTTTTGTTTGAAGAAGTGAGCACCATTTACACCACAATTCAACTGTTCAAAGGTTTATTACACTGGTTTCAGACAGACAGTTCAACTCAGATCCTTATTTAACATCAAGAATGTCCTACTGCCTTTAAGAAAATCAAAGTACAAGGGCAACTGCTCTGAGTCTTATCACCCTCTGAAGGACAAAGTTTCTGCCATGAGTTCTCCTTTATCAAGCCTCAGAAGATGATCACTACAGCTAACCCTAGCAAAAACTGCTGCATGTAGCGGTTCCCATGCCTGGAACTTTCACCAAGTAAACAAAAAACCCCAAAACTGAAGTCCTAATTCACAGTAGAAGCTTTAGGAAATGGAGCTACTTTCACCTTGTAGCCTAGATAATTTTATGCTTTTTTACTAAAAGCAGCAGGAACAGCAGATATCTTTTCCTTCTTTGTAAGAGCTCATTTAAGCAATTTCAAGTAACTAAGAACAAACAAGTTCACTTAGACACTACATGTCTTCTGAGCCCAAAATAGTAGTAACAATATTTGGTATATATAAAGCAGTGATGAAGTAAGGCGTGTTGCAGTCTGGAGTCAAGGCTTCTAGCTATCAACACCCCACATGCAAGCACAGGAAAACTCATCACTTCTAGAACCCCCAAAAACCCAGAATAATCAGATAACAGGTAACATTGCAGTGACTTCTAAAACTGGATTTTCCCCTGGGGAAATGACAGACCATCTGATATGTACCAACCAGACTTAAAAGTGGTACTTTAGAAACCCTCAATAAAAGTTTCTGGGTAAGAAACATCACACTTACATCATCCTTTGTGGCAGTTTCAGGCACTCCTCCTAGTCGAATGAGCTTGCTTGGCTTCACATACTTGGGGCAGGTCCGGTAATCTTGGTCCTTGAGTTCATACAATCAAGATGGTTTTATAAATGAGAGATGCTGGCTCACAAGATACACAAGCAGTAGCAAAACAAAGCAGAGGAAAATTCAAAGGCAAAGGCCCATAAGCAGCCTGACTCAAAGCTTTAACCCCTGTTGGAGATTCAGCAGCTCTGGAGGAGCTCTTCACATGCTCACTGAGCTGTATAGTAAGATCTAGCTCCAGGAAAATAAAATGAGAAGATCATATCTCTCTGCTTTCCAGCAGTGGGAGATTCAAATTCAATAGCAGTTATTCAAATTCAGTAGCAGTTATTAACTCAGTAGTTACCACTACCTTCAGGTTTCCAAGATAACTCTGAAGGAAAACAAAATATGTATGAGAACAGTTGTACACAGGCCCACCCAAGCCAGTAGCTTCTCTCTGATACTGCTCATAAGCAACATCCAGCGGAAAACAACAAAATAAGTTTACCTATAACCACTTCCCTCAATACCATCTGCCTGGCCATTTTCAACTTGGGGACTTTCTGAACCAAATCTGGTTCTACACATTTAGCAACTCTCAGTTGCTAAACTGCACTTCTCTTGGGAAGTGTTTCTGTGATAGAAAGGGTGCCCATTAAATAACCTAGAGCAGAGAATGATCTCAGAGAAGGATGGTGAATTAGAATAGAACTGAAGTGATGGGATATGGATGAAGACTCCTTCCCAACTCCTTCCATTCTTTGGCCAACGCACATTTAACAGAGACATGAATTAACAAAACCACCTACCTGAAGGTTCTTATAGGGCCTAGAATCTTTGTTGGGTTTGCCTTCTGCAAAGGACTTGCCATGTTCATAATCAAACATCTGATGCCCTGGCAGCCGGTGATCCACATCACGATATTCCATATTCCGGTAGTCAGTATCTTGCCTCCCAAGGAAATCCAGGTCACCTTCACCCTTTAACCCAAGATCAGAATCGGATCTTTGCTGCTCCCCCCCAGAAAGCTGCTGCTGCTTGTTAGCAAAGCTCTGAGGTTGCTCCTCTTGGTCTTGAAGAGTAGGAAGAGGTCCACGGCTATTTTGGAAATTGTGTGAAGTGTCATCTTCAAGACCCAGTCCCAGGGATTCCTCTTCTCTGGCTTGTGCTTCTGAGTGTTGAAATTCTCCTTTTTGGCCACCAAAGGGACTTCTATCTAGACTAAGTGCAGATTCATCTCTTTTGCTGGTGCTTAAATCAGAGCCTTCTCTTTCAGCTAAAGGTACAGTAGATTGGTTGTGCCTAAAATCTACAAGGCTTTGATCCACGGGAGGCATTTCCCTATCTGAAAAGTCCATGGGAGGAGCCACATCTCTGCTCCTAAAATCCTGATCAGATCGGGATCTGTGCCTATTTCTGAAGTCTGACGATGGTGCGTTCCTGTTTCTGAAGTCCAGATCAGAGGTACCCACACCCCTGAAGTCCAAATCAGGTACATCCCTATTTCTGAAGTCTGAATAGGAATGTTCTCTGCCCCTGTAGTCTAACTCAGACATGTCTCTTGCTCTAAAGTCTGAATGAGGCCCATCTCGACCTCTAAAGTCAAAATCATAAGACCCTCTTCCCCTAAAGTCTGATGGAGGTTCCTCCCTGCCCCTGTAATCCATATTATGTGCTTCCCTATCCCTGTAGTTCATACGGAACATGTCCCGGTTCCTGTAGTCCCCTGAGGGAACATCCCCACCCCTGAAGTCCATAGGGGGCCCTTCTCTCTCCCGGAAGTCTCCAGAGTACATATCCCTGCCCCTGTATTCAGAAGGGGGTGGCTCTCTACCTCTGAAATCCATCTGAGACTCATCTCTGCCCTGGAAGTCAGATGGTGGGAAATCCCTGCCCCTGAAATCATGGTGCCCATCCCCACCTCTGAAGTCACTACGTGGTCCATCTCTAGCTCCATAGCTGAAAGAAGGTTCCTCTCTGTTGGCAAACTGAGGATTGAGGAGGCCTGAGATGGCCTGGATATCAAAAGGAAGTGATTTTCTGCCAGAGAAGTTGCCAGAGTGTCTTTCTTGACCAAGACTATCAAGGGAAGGAGGATATTCCCTGTTCCACCCGGGAGCAAACCTTTCTTCTTGGCTCCCACTGTAGAAATAAAGACAGTATTATTCATAACGTGCTTAAGAGTCTGAAATCTACACAGCAGCACATTCTTCTCTAAACTTTTATACAGCTGTGTAACAGTCTAAGATCCGCAGAAGATATTGATGTTTGGCAGTTTAAGATGAGGCAGCATACGACAGATGTGAGAAAGTAAACTTGGGTGCTCCCATTTCAGCACAATTTCCAGAAGCACTCAACAGGGAATACCTGCAATATTAATGGGTTAATGATGGTAGCAATCCACATAGTCCTGCACTGCACACAGCTCTGCAGCTGTCTGAGGTGCCAGCAGCTGGTGTGTTGGTTCATTAGCATCACCAGCACACGCCTGTGAGGAACTCAGGAGCTTAAGCTCTCTGAGCAGTACTGAAACAGCTAACTTCACACATCATCCTGAGGCACATGAAAGCAGAGGTTACCAAACAGGCTTTATTGACATGCTACAAAGACTCATATATGCTTCCTTGTGCTGGAGTCCAAACTGGAAAATTCTGAAAGCCATCAGTTCAGACACTGAGAGTGCTTTACAGGACTATGCCAACAATCAACATATAAGATATCCCTGTGCTCGTGCCTCCAGAATGTCTCACACCGAGTCCACTATGAGCTCTTCCACCATAAAAACGCTCAGGAAGAAGTTTCCTTTTAAGGTATTTTTCAAAATCCAATGGGTTGGTTTTGGTTTTTTTTTTTTGAGATGGAACTATCTGATTTTTCATCTAAGCAAGGCTCCGATACATTTTTTAAAAAACAGAATAATACAGTATCAGCACATTTTAAAATAACACCAAATGCTACCCAAAGCAGTGGACATTTCCTTAGCAACTACAGCAAGTCATGTTGTACTCTGAGTTTCACTACAGAATCACTCACCAAGATTAATCAAAGCATACACAGATTTCCTAAGGTACACAGTCCATTTCACCATCATGTAGAATAGCAATTAAATTTGGATCAAGGTCAGCATTCCCCATCCAATACATTAAAGAATGATGCCAATAAAATCCACTTAAAAATCATTAGAACAGCACTATTCATATCAACACAAGACACAATCACTCCCTCATCAACACTGTTACTACATGTTCTGGAGGATACTGATTTTCATCAGCTTTCTCAACACATTAAAGTAGACAATTATTTGAAGTATTCTTATGGCAGAAACCCAAGGCATGCCATAAGCAGTACCTTTATCACACTGATTTTCAAGGGATTGAGTGCACACATGAGCAAAGGATGAAAAATGATGTAAAACAGAGGAAAATTCTAGATTTTGGTGGCTTCATTTTTATACCCAGCACTCTCTTGCAAACACAGGTCCCAGTAACAACCAGAGGAACACAAACTAATGAAAACATTGTGCTGTGCAGGTCAGCTGCACATGAATCTTTAGAACAGTTGCAGTGACATTCATAAATGTCTTATGAAGGAGTATAGGGGGATATAGACTTTGTGCAAGTGCAAGTGGTAGGACAATGGGGAATTGGTTTAAACTGAAAGGGAGTGGGTTTAGATTAGATACCAGGAGTAAATTCTTCCCTGTCAGGATGGTGAGGCCCTGGCACAGGTTTCCCAGAGAAGTTGTAGATGCCCTATCTCTGGAAGGGTTCAAGGCCAGACTGGACAGGGCTTGGAGCAGCCCAGGATAGTGGAAGGTGTCCCTGCCTATAGCAGGGGTTTGGGAAAAGACAGTCTTTAAGTTCCCTTCCAATCAAATCATTCTGTGATTCTATGATATATGGACTTATTAACCTCATGGAAAGAATTAAACTCCCAAAGATTTCATAAAACTGTGTGTGCAATGAATGTGCCAGTATTTCTGAACTCATTTTCTTCTCTTACAGGTGTTAACAGCACATAATACTAAAAGCTATGTAGCACATCACCTTAGCTCACAACAGCTAAACTAAGTATCACTAGAAAAGGTGCTGTGGAGATGGACTAGAAATATTAAAAGCAGCTGTTGCTTAAAAACGAAATTAAAAACTTCACAGAAATGCAAAACCCATCAATTAACTTGTCTGTTCTTTGGCAATCACAACTAGCTCCATAGAGACCTCACAACTTCTACCAAAACAGTAAACAGAGGGGCCCCAAGACTTATTGTATCTAAGAATGTTCCTGAAATAAACTATACATTCAAGTGCTTACCGAAAAGACCCCATTCTGTTGCCTTGTCGATGGTCTCCCCACATTTTGATCTTGTCTGGTAGGCTTCCAGAAATGGTTAATGCACTCTAACACCACCCAGACACCACAACCTGTTGAATAAACAACATGATGATAAGCCACAAGGCAAAGAACACACATGACATGAGAAAAGCACTGCTGGTTAGAAAGGGGTATGTGTAACATCTGATCAAGATCCACAGATACACGACCACACTCAGGCATGAATGAATTCAAGTGTTGCATTTCTCCACGTTCAAATTTGTAAGCGTCAAATGACTCCCAAAATCAAACTGTCAATATGGTGGGCAAACAATTTGATATCTGCTTTGATTAACATAGAGCTTTCCAACATACTGTGCTGTCTGACACTATTCAGGGTGAAGCTAGAAATGTGAGAACGTCGCCATCTATAAACAACAAGGACCGCTGATGAACAACAGTTTGCAATTAATGTTTAATCCAAACTATTTTTGCCAAAAGCTCCTTGCTGTTCAAGGAAATGATCACCACTCTTGGTCTACCATGGATCCTCTGCCCTCAGAAGTATGTAGATAACGGAGGAGGTTTTGCCAATAAATCATGACAAGCACTGTTCTCCAACACTGCCCTCATCAAGCAGAGTGACGCAAGTATCACTTGCCTCAACAGAAATCTAAAATTTCATCCACTTCCTCCCACCAGTGGAGAAGGTGAGGATTTCCTGGCAATAACCAAAGTCAAGACTTGAAATAGGAAGTACTTCCGTCTTTCCAAAAGAAAAACAAAAGGCTGCAGCAGAGCATGGAGAAAACTGAGGGAGATGGCAACCTGATGGCCTCAAACCTGCTCTGGCCAATCCAGCTGCAGTGGTGCAGGAGGGCTGTCATGACACCAGACCAAGGCTGGGAGAACTGGTGCTTACACGCTGTTCCAAAGCGGGATTATTTAACTCCAGTGGTTGAGGGGGCAGAGGACAGTACAGACAGTCACTGCCAGGCCTGGCTGGAGCAGCTCTTGTCAAAGAAAGGCACACAAAGTCCTGTTTGTTCTCCCTTCCAAAGGTCAGCGCTGCCATAGCAGAGGCAGATCGGCAGAGCAGGTTATGACAGACCTTCCACCAGGGAGCGATTCCGGATGCTGCTGCTGGCAGCTGTCTGTGCCAAAGAGCTGAGGGAGCCGCCGTGCCAAGAGAGTCCATGCTCTTGCCATGGTCCACTACCCACCAGGGAAGGCTCAGGTGGGAGCCAGGGACAGCAGGATCTGGCAGAAGCATGCAGAGGCTGAGGAAGGCAACCTGTGCAACCACCACTGATCCATCCACCCCAATGTCACTTCCAAAAAGACAGGTTCATTCTGTTGGCCACTCAAGCCTGAGAGTATCAGTCTGCTGACATTTTACATGGCTCTTGATAAATAATCGCTCTGGTCCCAAGGATTTCCTCCATCTTTCTCGGAGGAAAAGTTCTCTTTCTAAGAGAACCAAGACTGCATCCCCTTCATGGCAAGGGCAGGCAAAGGGAGATGGTTCCTGTCATCAGCCAGTCCTTTCATCTGAGATCTTTTGCAGCCTGCAGACCTCGCATTTCCTGCTCTTCCCTTCTGGATTTCCCTCCCCCACTCCAGTTCTCCTTAAGTCAACAACCTTACCGACGCTTAAAAAAAATAAAAATAAAATCCCTTGCCAGCTGGGAACTGTTTAGGCATAATATTCAAATTATCAGATAAGGAAAAAAATACCACTGGGCAGCTATCAGACCTGGCACAGACCTGCTGAGCCACGCAGCAACCTCCGGGAGTGTGAGGTCATGGTTCAATAACACAGGGAGCAGCACTGGCTCTGACAGCCCCCACTCAGCCTGATTTGCTCCCTGCCTCTGCCTTTGGCAAAGCATCGGGTGGAAGTTGTGCCAGCTTGTGCTTTTCTGGGTCTGCACCACAGATGACCCTCAGAAGAGAGTTATATTTAACCCAGGTCACTTCAGTGATACGCTTTACCACACAACCCCACAAACCAAGGTGACAGCAATCTGCAGGACAGGGACAGAAGGGTCTTAGCCTGGCTTGCACTGACGCCAAAATCTCCTGAAGGTACACCCTGCTACAACTGCTCCAAAAAAAGCACACCATGATGAGACATCATGAGGATTCACCCTTCTGCCATGGGCAGGTATCTGCCAACTCAGCTCCCACGTCCCAGCTCACAGGTAAATGCTGGGAGACAGGTCACTGTGAGTGAGGCTGTTTGCCAAAGCCTCACCCCAGGCCAACAGTAAATCATGGCACAAAGCCACCTGCATGCTTGGAACTGTGCATCCATTAGTTTTGTCATACTCTGGTCACAACCAAGTGTTTGAGGAGATGGAAACAGTCCAGTCACTTGCAGAGCCCAGACCAACAGCTCTCTAGGACAATAATGAGCTGTTACAATTACCCTGAACATTCGGGAGGCAGATATGCATCATCTTTCCCTAATTCTGCCCCACCTGGCTCTAATTCCTGGTGGCAAAGCCTCAGCTCCACCAAAGATACAGAAGATACAACTAAACAAGGAGAAGCTCTTTTCTGGTTTTAGTTCCTCCAATGACTGGTGGTCACACACACAGCCCTCCCAGGAGAGACTGGTGGAGCTCCAGATGCTCCCTGGCAATTACACCCAACAATTTCCTCAGGACCGTGCCCCTGCCCTCCCCAGTGCTTCCCCAGACAACTCTGGGGAGGTTCCTGACTCCACTTCTCAAACTGCACATGCCAAGCCTGACAGCAAACTCTTGGATCTCTTATTCCAATTTATATCCTGCTATGGAAAAATAATGGCTTTGATCATGAGAATTGTGCAGCTGAGCCAGACTAAGCAACTGGTCCTCTTGAGGACTAAATAAAGACATCTGTCAAGGGGCTGAGTGGGAAACACCAGCACAGCCCTCAAGTGTCTCCTCACCAATTTACACCACACTTCACACCTTTTTTCCAAATATGGGGGAGAGAAGGGTAATTGGTGACAGACTGGGTGCTATTTTCAGAAAAATACTCTGATACTCAGAGCTTCTCTCCAAACAGATTTTGCCAAGATTTGGTATTTATAGAGCACGAGGAAATCAAACACAGAACTACACACGAGAACAGAGGAAGCAGTTCGCTGTGGAACAACTTTCTGTACTCAGTAAAGTTTTTGTAGCTTTCCGTAGTAAAGTTTTCTGTACCCAGTAAAAGCTGAAGAAAGGAAAAGACCTCTGTGGAATCCAAGTACTGCAGGAAGTACAAGAGAAAACTATTCCCCAAAGCTACAGAAACTGCAAGTAACCAGAAACCCAGTTACATCCAGTGTTAAAGCTGGAGATCCCTAATTCAGAAGAAATATCAAAAGCATGTCACTGACATGTGAAAGTGAAGGGAGAGGGAACCATTTTGGCTCTCATAGGTGTCAGGCTTGAGGATTTTAATTTAAAAAAAAAGAGGATGTGCATAATTTTCATCTGTATGATGCTTCTAAAAACATGTATTAGAGACAATCAGGTGAATTTCTAAGGCACACTCCACCAACCAGTGAATGCTGGGAAAGACTCTCACACCACCAACACCCTGTTGGGATAGGAAAGTGGATTCCACCTTCAGCAGCATTGCCAAAAGTAACACTACACAGCAGCAGCAGCAACACCAGCCTGCTGAGGTGCCCATTGTTTTTAAAAACAGAGCATGGGAGGTCACTGTCATCACTCCCAGTGGTTCCAGATCACTGCGTTACCTGGCCTCCACCAGAGGCAGACCACATCTTGACTCCACCTAAGCCTTTATTTACAGCCCAAAATCCCATTTAGCCCATCACTTGGGATTACATCTGCTAACACACAGCTCCCATCAGATCCCTCTACACCCCAGCACGAATCCAGCCCACTTTGGTCCATCCCTTTTACAACCAAAAGCATTCTGAGATAGACACACATATGACCCGGTGCAAAAAAGGCCCTAATCTTGATCAGGGCCTCAGAACAACACTGAGATACCCAGAAACACCACAACTGCTGACAATGATACACACGTGGCAGGCCCCAACACCACCATGTGGAATACTGTATCCTGGTCCAGGGGCCGAGCATCCCAAACCCACAACCCACCTCCCACTGGGGCGTGGGGTGCTGATGAAGACACCGAGTCCTGACACGCAGCTGCGGGCTCACAGCGCCAGGACCTGCTGCCTCACGCCCCGCAGCGGGCCGCCCCCAGCCTCCCTCGATTCCTGCACCACGGGTGATCCCAAAACACACATCCCCATCCTCATGGACTCCGCAGCCTCGCCTCCTCTACCTTGAAAGCCCCTCGGGACACTCCTCGCTCCTCTCACCCCCCAGAGAGAGATCCCCTTTAGCCCAGACGATCCCCTTTATCTCCCAGGAGACCCTCATCACCTCCTCCTCCTCCTCTTCCTCCTCCTGCTCCGCCGCTCCCGCCTCGCACAGGCCCCACGGCCGCCACGGCGAGAACCCGGAACTTCCGGGCCCCTCCTCCCCGCGGGCACCCAGGGAGTGCTGGGAATTGTAGTCTATATCGCCCGTCCCTGCCGCCCCTTCTCAGGCGTGTGCTTGCGGCTCACGGACTACAACTCCTAGGATCCCCCTTGGAGCGCACCGCCTACAACTCCCATGATGCCCCGCGGCGGGTCGCCGCGATGGCGGGGGTGTCGCCGCGGTCGGGGCCGGGACCGGGGGTAGGGCGGGAGGTGACCGCCCGCCGCCGGCTCCATCCCCTTCTCCGACCCGCCTAGGCCGTGCCCAGAGGGCTGCAGG